>AWOL01S0024389.1:0-37582 GCA_000715115.1 Nicotiana otophora | reverse complement strand
TTTCAGTTGAAAGGTGGCAAGCTAAAGTGTTAAATACAAGACACTACATCCCTCTACGTGTAAATACATAAAAGATTGGCATTTTGGCTTCATTTGGACTTTAGATATTCAAGTAAGTACTCTTATAATGTTTTCCTATTGCAAAGATTACAAAACAGACGTTAAGAATATATAAAGAGAATTTATAACATCTTCAACAAATTCCTACAAGGATTCCAGTGTTAGCAACCTCAAACCAACGAGATTTCAACAAGATTTCTTGAAACAAAAATTCCAACGAGATTTCTTAGCACCTTAGAAACTTGAGATTTTGCTATTATAAGGGAGTACGGTGCAATCTGTTCCAAAAGTATCATACGAATTTTTTCCTACTCCGGGTATGTTAAGGCTAAGCCCTTCCTTCATTTTCGTATGATCTCATAATTACACGTGTTTGATAACGAGGCATAAAGAGAAGTTCATACTCCCGAATTTATATACATTATCCTAGTCTCATAAGTTACAGTATTCTCCTTATCGGGATTTCATAATTTATTGAGTATTGTCTTCTTCCGGTCAAGAGAACAGAGAGCCTGTATATATAGTATTACAGTATTTTCATTACCATCGAGCTTTAATCAATGGGAAGGCCCCTATTGGGAAACCTCTGATCAGATGGTAAGCTATATACCGATCCTACTGTGGCCGAGCACCTACGAGCGAGCCCAGTTGGCCGAGATACAGAGCCTAGTATGGCCGAGCGCCTATGAGCGAGCCTATTACAGCAGAGCAGTTGTATATATATACCGACCCTTATAGGGCCGGACAACTATTTTACTTACTATATTGAGAGAGTTGAGTCAGTATTAGCAGGTAAGCATATCTTCAGATTATCTTTGACTCCCAGTTACTTTAAGTTATTATATTATCATTTCAGTTTCATCTTTCAGGTTTTCTGTTGCCTTACATACTCGGTACATTAGGAGTCTACAAGCCGTGTCTAGTAGGGTCTTGTTTATAGATGTGTTGTGCACCACATTATATAAGCAAGGGACAACAGGGCATTTAGGAGTTGGTTACCGTGCTTTCAAATCTAAATCGTTCTATAGAACTGAGTTATAGGAAATTTGAGTTAAACTTGCGTGTTGGCATTTGCATGCATAGATGACGGTGACTAGGAAGACTGCGACTAGTCAGAGGAGAGATATAGCAGTAGGTGAGAGGGCCAGCAGGGTACCCCCAGTAGATGGGGCCCAATCGGAGGCCCAGGGTGAGACCCCTACCCAGCCATTACCGGCTCCTCCACCACCTGAGGAGATTCCTAGGGAGACCGCACATCTAGTTCTCCCTCCGCTTCCATCAGATTAGGACTTGAGGAGTGCGGTGCATTTGTTGACACGTTTGGTAGCTACCTAGCAATAGGCGAGGGCACCCACTAGTGCAGGATCTTCTGAGGGGTCTGGGAGTTCAAGGGTCGGAGAGTTTATTGCTTTGAGTCCCTCAGAGTTCACGGGAACAGATCAGTGGGAGGAAACGCAAGATTTCATAGATCAACTTCAAAGGATCTTTTGGGTTATGCATGCCATGGAGAAAGAGGCAGTTGAGCTAGTAGTTTTTCGACTCCGAGATACAGTCATCCTTTGGTACGAGGGATGGGAGAGGTCCAGGGGACATGATGCATCTCCAGCTATTTGGGAGAATTTTTCATATGCCTTTCTTGACTAGTACTTACCGCAGGAGATCTGACAGACTCGAGTCGATCAATTTCTAGCCCTCAAGCAGGGCAATATGAGTGTTCGAGAGTATAGTCTCTGTCTTGACTTATTGGCCCGATATGCACCATCCATAGTTGCTACTATGCGGGACAGGATCCACAGGTTTATAGCAGGGTTGGCCCAAGAGTTGATCGAGGCATATGCCACGGCTGCACTGCAGGATAGTATGGATATCTCCCGAATTCAGGCATTTGCCCAGAATATAGAAAGGGGTATGTGTCGGTGGCAGAGTACGGAGAGAACTGAGTCAGAGCAGCATAAGAGGATGAGATTTGTCAGGTCTCAGGAGTAGTCTCAGGGTAGTTATAGGCCCCAGTACGTCATATGGCCACCTAGGCCTATGCCACCTCAGCTACAGGGTTACAAATATGCTGACCATTTTCTCTCACGATGCTTATGCCTTGATAGACCCAGGATCTACTTTATCGTATATTACCCCATTTATCGTGGGGAAGTTTAGTATAGTGCCTGGAATACTAAGTGATCCTTTTGTGGTATCTACACTGATCGGAGAATCGATTATTTCTAGACGGGTTTACCGAGGATATACGGTGACAATTTGTGGTCATCAAACCTCAGCCGACCTAGTTGAGCTAGAGTTGTTGGATGTTGATGCTATCATGGGCATGTACTGGTTGGCAGCTTGCTATACCACAGTTGATTGTCGAGCAAAGACAGCCAGATTTTATTTTTCGGGTGAGCCAGTCCTTGAATGGGTAGGTAATACAGCGACACCCAGAGGTAGGTTTATTTCCCATCTGAAGGCTAGGAAAATGATTACAAAGGGTGCATTTATCATATTGCGCGAGTTAGAGATGTAGATGTTGAGATACCTATACTTCAGTCTATTCTAGTAGTAAAAGAGTACACGGATGTATTTCCAGATGAACTTTCAGGTGTTCCTCCAGAGCGAGAGATTGATTTTGGCATCGATTTGTTTCTGGGAACTTAATCAATATCCATCCCTCCATATAGAATGGCACCTGCCGAATTGAAGGAGTTGAAGGAGCAGTTAAAAGATTTGCTGGAGAAAGGTTTTATCAGGCCCAGTACCTCACCTTGGGGTGCACCGGTACTGTTCGTACGGAAGAAAGATGGCTCGCTGAGGATGTGTATCGATTATAGACAGCTGAACAAGGTAACTATTAAGAATAAGTATCCACTTCCAAGGATAGATGACTTGTTTGATCAGTTTCAGGGAGCTAGATGCTTTTGAAAGATAGATTTGAGGTCGGGGTATCACCAAGTCAGCTTTCGGGAGAAAGATATCCCCAAACCAGCCTTCAGGACCCGATATGGCCACTTTGCGTTCCTTGTCATGTCCTTCGGGTTGACGAATGCACCTGCCGTATTTATGGACTTGATGAATAGCCTATTCCGGCCATTTTTAAATCTGTTCGTGATAGTATTTATTGATGATATTCTAGTTTATTCACGTTTTGAGGATGAGCATGCAGACCACCTGCGAGCGGTGCTCTAAACCCTCCATGATAGTAAATTATATGATAAGTTTTCTAAATGTGAGTTCTGGTTGAAGTCTGTAGCATTCTTAGGGCACATTGTATCCGATGGAGGTATAAAGGTAGATAATCAAAAGATTGAGGCTGTGAAATCCTGGCCTAGACCTACCACTCCGACAAAGTTTCGTAGCTTTCTAGGCTTAGCAGGATACTACCGGAGGTTCGTAGAGGGTTTTTCTTCCCTTTCACCACCATTGACAAAGTTGACGCAGAAAGCAACTAAGTTTCAGTGGACAGAGGCTTGCGAGCAGAGTTTCCAAGAGCTTAAGAACAGGTTAACCTCGCGCCAGTTCTAGCACTTCCAGATGGTCCATATGGTTATTCCATGTATTGTGATGCCTCAGTTGTTGGGTTAGGATGTGTCCTGATGCAACATGGGAAGGTAATTGCGTATTCTTCAAGGAAGTTAAGGAAGCACGAGCGGAATTATCCAACCCACGACCTCAAGTTAGCTGTGTTTGTCCATGCACTTAAGATATGGCGGCATTATTTATATAGTGTTCATGTTGATGCATTTACAGATCATAAAAGCCTGCAATATATCTTCAAGCAAAAAGAGTTGAATTTACGACAGAGGCGATGGCTTGAGTTATTGAAAGATTACGATGTTAACATTCTCTACTATCCAGGCAAAGCTAATATGGTAGCGGATGACTTAAGTCACGGATCTATGGGTAGCTTAGCACATGTAGAGGCTGAGAAAAGACAATTAACTAGAGAGGTCCATCAATTGGCTTGTTTGGGGGTTTGGTTAGAAGACTCTGGCAATGGTGGAGTTGTACTCCAAAATACTGCAAAATCATCTCTCATAGCTGAAGTAAAGGAGAGGCAGTATGAGGACCTAGAGTTGGTCGAGTTGAGAGAGAGAGTTCTGCAGCAGAAGAAGCCGTTGTTAGAGCTCAAGGGAGATAGGGTTCTTAGATACAGGGGTCATTTGTGTGTTCCACATGTAGCAGGGCTACGAGACAGGATTATGTTAGAGGCACATTAATCGTGGTACTTTATTCACCCTGGGTCGACGAAGATGTATCATGACATTAAGGATGTGTACTGGTGGAACGATATGAAGATGAACATTGTTGAGTTTGTCGCCCAATGTCCTAGTTTCCAGCAGGTGAAGATAGAGCACCAGAAGCCCGGAGGGCTAATGCAGACTATAAAGATCCCGACATGGAAATGGGAGGTGATAAACATGGACTTTATCACGGGTTTACCTCGTTTTCATCGTAAGTTCGATTCCATATGGGTGATTGTCGATAGGCTCACGAAATCAGCTCATTTCCTACCAGTAAGATCTACATATACAACAGAAGATTATGCAAAGATATATATTAAGGAGATAGTGCGGATACACGAAGTACCAGTATCTATTATATCTGACCGTGGAACCCAGTTTACAACACATATTTGGAGGTCATTTCAGAGAGGTCTAGGGACTCACGTGAATCTCAGCACAACTTTTCATCCACAGACTTATGACAAGCCGAGCACATAATTCAGATGCTCGAGGATATGTTACGAGTATGTGTGTTAGATTTTAAAAGACGTTGGGATAAACATCTACCTCTTATCGAGTTTGCATATAATAACAGTTACCACTCCAGTATCCAGATGGCTCTGTACGAGTCTTTGTATGGGCATAAGTGAAGATCTCCTATAGGGTGGTTTAATATTGGAGAATCTAGGTTACATGTGCCAGACCTGGTTCAGCAGGCCATAGAAAAAGTAAAGCTTATCTGGGAGCTACTGTTGATAGCTCAGAGTCATCAGAAGTCATATTCTGGCGTGCGGCGACGAGTCTTAGAGTTCAGGGTTAATGACTGGGTATACTTAAAGGTGTCACCTATGAAGGGTGTGATGAGGCTTGGCAAAAAAGGCAAGCTTAGCCCACGATATATTGGGCCTTATAGGATCATTCGGAGAGTGGGCCAAGTAGCTTATGAGTTAGAATTGCCCTCGGAATTAGAGTCTGTCCATTCGGTTTTTCACGTATCTATGTTACGGAAGTGCATTGGCGATCCTACCCGAGTGGTGCCCATAGATGATGTATAGATTACAGAGAACTTGTCATACGAGGAAATTCTAGTTACCATCCTAGACCGACAAATCCGTAAGCTACTAAATAAGGAGTTAGCCTCCGTGAGGTTTTATGGAGAAGCAAGAATATGGAAGAAATGACGTGGGAAGCGGAGGAAGAAATGAAGTCTAAATACCCCCACCTATTTCAAATTGAAGATATGGCTTGAGGTGGGATACCTCAGCACAGCTCTATTTAGGCCAGTAGGTCATCAGGTAAGCTCTTATTTTTTACTTTTAGAATTTATAATGGACAGCTGTGTGAAGCCAAATGTTGCTATTTATAAACATTGGCCATGTGTGGCATGTATAGTATGTTTTTCTTTGGCTACGTACAGGTTGGTTTTAGTCTGGTGCACGGAGGAGACTCTAACACTTTTCCCAAAGTCTCTAAGAGTAAACATTCGAGGACAAATGTTTCTAAGGTGGGAAGGATGTTATATCTCGCGATTTCGTACGTTAAAGTTTCGTCTTTAGTTAATTGACGTAGACTCGGGGATGAGGTTTTCTTGCAATTATAAGCATTTATGCTATTTAAAAAAAGCAATAAGTAACTGTCGTGAAAGATAAAGGGTAAATGAATCAAAGAAAATAAGTTTTATTGAAGGTTGTTGATTTGGGATAAAATACGATCCGAGCAATAATACTCAGTATTTATGGACTAGTGCCATACAAGGTACTACACGACCATGATAGTAAGGTGTATGTTAGAAGTGAGTAGTATTTTAAGTAAGTTGAGATAATTCTTAGTTATATGGGTAATTGGTTAATTATTGGGTAATAGGATATTACCTAATTAATTAGGGATATATTGGATGAAGATTAAAATTGCATTATGTGGCAGACCCCCCCCCCCCCCCCTTCAAATTAAGTGACTCATAGATTTCAGTTGAAAGGTGGCAAGCTAAAGTGTTAAATACAAGGAACTACATCCCTCTACGTGTAAAGATATAAAAGATTGGAATTTTGGCTTCATTTGGACTTTAGATATTCAAGTAAGTAATCTTATAAAGTTTTCCTATTGCAAAGATTACAAAACAGACGTTAAGAATATATAAAGAGAATTCATAACGTCTTCAACCAATTCCTACAAGGATTCCAGCGTTAGCAACCTCAAACCAACGAGATTTCAACAAGATTTCTTGAAACAAAAATTCTAACGAGATTTCTTAGCACCTTAGCAACGTGAGATTTTGCAATTCTAAGGGAGTACGGTGCAACCTTTTCTAAGAATATCATACGAAATTTTCCCTACACCGGGTATGTTAAGGCTAAGCCCTTATTTCATTTTGGCATGATCTCATAATTACATGTGTTTGATAGCGAGGCATAAAGAGAAGTTCATACTCCCGAATTTATATACATTATCCTAGTCTCATAAATTATACTATTCTTCTTATCGGGACTTCATATTTAATTGAGTATTGTCTTTTTCCAGTCAATAGAGCAGAGAGCCTATATATACAGTATTACAGTATTTTCATTACCATCGAGCTATAATCGATGGGCAGGCCCCTATTGGGCAACCTCTGATTAAATTGTAAACTATATACCGAGCCTACTGTGGTCGAGCGCCTATGAGCAAGCCCAATTAGACGAGATACAGAGCCTAGTATGGCCGAGCGCCTATGAGCGAGCCTACTATGGCTAAGCAGTTGTATATATATACCGAGCCTTATAGGGCCAGACATCGATTTTACTTACTATATCAGCAGGTAAGCATATCTTCAGATTATCTTTGACTCCTAGTTACTTTCAGTTATTTTTTTATCAGTTCAGTTTCAGCTTTCCGTTATTTTGTTGCCTTAGATACTCAGTACATTATTTCATACTGACGTCCCTTTTTTTCTGGGGACAATGCATTTCATGCATGCAGGTTCAGACAGACAGGCGGGTAGACCTCCTCCGTAGGTATTTCTCGAGTTCAGCTTTATCGGTAAGCTCCACGTCTTTCGGAGTTGCCGGGTCTAAAGGTTATGTATACATCTTATGTATATATGTTATTGGTTATGGGTAGGTCGGGGCCCTGTTCAGATCACGGTACATCAATCAGTAGTGGCTTGTAGAAATAACCTGTCAGTTAGTGTAGTATGTTGGGCTTGCAGGCCTTGTATGTATATTTTGTTGGTTTGTCAGTTGTAGTAGTTATGACGGCCTTGCCGGCCAAGCTTTATATTGATGTTTAGTCGGCGTTGGTTTCCATTCAGTTTTATAATTTGCTTCGCAAATTTTCTTGCAATGTGGCCCATGGCCAAAGTATGACATTATATGTTCAGAGCCCCTTAGTCACAAGTTGATACACAAGGATAGATAAGGCACTGTGTACCGGTCTCGCCCCCTTCCCCCAGGCTCGGGGCGTGACATCCTCAACCTTTCCATATCTGTACCAAACCACTGATCAGCTTTCCTCAATATCCGCGTGTGCACCATCAAGAGAGAAATATGAGAGGGTGACCCTCTGAGGATGGATTGATATCCACACGCAAGCATAGCCAATTCAATGTTCTACCAGCCCGGTGTGGTCACAAACTCAATATCATAATCCACTCGGCGTGATCACATGCATAACAACACAATGTTCCGTCGTGGTCACAGTAATAATAATACAATCCGCCCGGCGTGGTCACATGCATAACAACACAATCCGCCTGTCGTGGTCATAAGCATACCAACACAGTCCGCTCGGCGTGGTCACATGCATAACAATACAATCTGCCCAGTGTGGTCAGAGGCATCCAGTCCAAATCATATCACACAAAAGAAAATATACAAGTATGCATGTATGTGATGACGAATAACAGTTCTCATGCTCCTAGACTGGTATAAATGACATACTAAAGTGTAGGCATGTGCAAAGTGTGCTACCGTATCTCAAATCAGTAATTTCATCATAGAAATAGCAATTATCAGGTTTAATGAGGGAACTAGCTGCTATGTAACATCCAACATGGCTCAAATAGTTCACAACAAGGTTACAAATATGAGAAACATTATAGTTTACAGCTTAACAGTCAAAACAAGGCATATAATAGCCTAAACACTACCCCAAGCATGGATAAATACCCTGGTGCTCGCACACGGGCTCAAACCCCACATATGTGCGCACCCATATCACCTAGCTATCACAAATAATTCAGGCAACTAGTGCCTCAACACAGTTTAGGTAAGATACTTACCTCAAGCAAGCCAAAGCACTCTGCTAACAAGCACTTCCCATGCGTATCGAGCTCCGAAGGTTCCGAATCTAGTCAAAGTAACGCAATACCACCAATAAAATCTATAGTAAGTGATTCAAAAAGAAAAAGCTAAGATCTTTAACTTAAATTAAAAAAGTCAACCGAAAAAGTCACCTTTGGGCCCGCACCTCTAAACCCGACAAAATTTACAAATTTCGAACACCTATTCAATTTTGTGTCCAACCATACCAAAATCATCAAATTCCGACCACAAATCTGTAAGACCCCGTAAAATTTTATTTAAAACCCAGGGTTTTGTGGTACTGAGGTAGGCTAACGTATTTGAGAGGTATAGACTTGCTGGGCTGTGCAATACGCTGGGGCTTGAAGGAAAATATTTGCAGAATATGGCATTTCTGCGGTCCATTATGCGACTGTAGAACTACTCCGCGGACCACAGATCTACCGCGGAGTGGAGCAGAAAAAATAAAGGCCAATTTTTGAAGTTCGTTTTGTTATCAACTATGCGACCGCATAATCATTTTACGGGACGCACATCCGTCACAGAACCAGTATGAGAGGGAGATTCCACTGCGCGTTATGCGACCGCATAACTGTTCTACGGGCCGCAGAATGGCCACTGACTTGACAGTCCAACCCAGCTTTGGGGACCATTTCTGCGATCCATTCCGCAGACCTGATCTGCGGTGCACTTTATGACTGCATAGTTGAGTTCGGAGGGTCCAATTTCTATTTTTATAACCCGACCCTTTTTTGATTAAAAACTATCGGGGCTCGTTTAGAAGGCAAAATTAGATATTTTAAGAAGTGGGGAGGAACTAGAGAGAGAAGGAGGGGCTCCAACATCTTCCACTTCAATTCCTTGCACAAGCCTTGGAGAATTCAGAAGGAAAACTTGAAAAATTGTCCATTATAGAGGTAAAGTTCTAGCCCTAGCTTTCTATTTCGAATTTAGGGAAGAAGATGAGTAATGGTAAGTGTGATTCTTGGGAATGAGATATGTTCTTGTGCATGCATGTATCAATAAAGGCGGTGGGGAGTTCATTGAACTAATATGAGTAAGCTCTTGGTGTTGGATTGGTGGTGGGGTGAAGGAAATTCCATAAAAGAACCTTGTAACCAAATTACACACCTAGTGCTTGATGAAGTTCTTAAATGAGCTGAACCCATGAATCTCTTCCTAATTATGGTTCAATTTTGTTATGTCTCTAATTATATTGAAGTCGCTAGGAGTTTCAAAACGTTGTAGTAATTTAAGGAAAGCTCAAGCGAAGTATGTTGGCTAAACTTCTCTCATAGAATCGAGTCCCATGATGTCCTCGTATGTTTCAAGAGTGATTGGCCCAAGTTCTTATTTTCACATGATCGTGCCATTTCTAATATATTCAGTTATCCCAAATAAGCATTGTATCGGGAATTATATGCTCAAAATGTGTTTCAATTGCTCCTATTACGTTATGCTCTCCTCCGGAAATGTATTCAAGTATGGTTTATGTGTCAAAATGGTATGACTTCAGTTCATGTTTCAAATGCAAGTCTATTATGCTTAATTAATGGAAAGAAAACTCAATGTGCTTAAGAATCCATTTGCTCATATACATATTCAAAGTCTTGATTTGAAATTCTCTTATTGTTGATAACCTATGATGATGCCTAAAAGTGAAAGAAGTGAATATGAGATATAAAATGTGGCCATCGCGCCAAGAATGAAAATTACACTTGTGGCCAATAGTGCCAATGAAATGAAAAGAATGTGCGAAAGACTACGAAATGAGTTGTAAGTCCTTTATATAATAAATGTTTTGTTAGTATCGTTTAGTCACCGAGGAAGGGTAGGTTGAAATAACCTAACCCCGAAACTACACGTGCCGGTGTAGGAGTGATTTGGGGGTAAATCCCCATATTGATGTGTTGAGATTATTCCCCCATGATATTAGGGTGAGACGGCTTAGCCGATCAGGCTGAGATCGGACGCCATGTCGCGCACATGGTGGTGTTGTGATTGGATGTCTTGGGGTGAGATGGCTTAGCTGATCGGGCCGAGATAGGACTCCGTGCTAAATACAGGGTGGTATATCGTTACTAAAGTTCTCCCAACTTAAGAATAATGATATTTACTTGGAAAATTATCTTTCTCTTGATCTGATGCTTTAATACTGTTTGAGCCTCTCATTGATTCCATGTTTCTTTCTCGTTGTACTGTTATACGATTCATTGAGAGGGTGTTTAGTCTTACATGCTAGTACTATTCCATATGTACTAACCTCTATTTTTCCGGAGGCGCTGCATCTTTAATGGATGCAGGTGGTTCTAAAGAAGGCGGTATTGATCACATAGAGGTACACCCTCTTCTCAGCTGACTTGGTGAGCCCCATTTCATATCGGGGTCTTATATGATTTGTTCCTTTTGTATAGTGTTTTGAGGTATAGTCGGGGCCTTGTTGCCGGTACCATCACATAAATATTTGTATCCATTAGAGGCTTCGTAGACATAGTGTGGGTTGTATCTTGATTATGGAAAGTCTAACTAGAAATGTTGTATATGTATCACATGTTTCCACTTCTAGGCTATGAATGTGTAATGTATTTTGGGAATCATAAATGGAGTAACTAATGATAATGAAATTGGTATGTTTTATGAAATCCTCTCATTGTCTAGCGAATGGCATGCATCTTCACTTTATTCATGGGTACGGTCGGGTAGGAGGCATCGAGCAGACTTGCTTGACTGGAATATCTCAGTTGAGCCCTAGTCGCACATCTCAAGGTCGGGGCGTGACAAAATTAGGTGTAATAATCAATGGATATTCAATATCTAATACGAAAATCGAATAAGCATCACTTACCTCTTCAATTGGGATGAGAAATGCTCCATAACTCGCCTTAGAACGAGCCCCACAATTTCAAAAATGAGAAAACAATGAAAACCCACGATTTTAATAACTTGTCCAGCATTCCCGCATCTACGGACCCAAAAATCGCATATGCGATACAGCTTTTGTAGTAAAATCCACGCTTATGTGAAACCAACTAAAATCCCGACCATCCGCTTCGGCCGCCAACTACCCGCTTATGCGGGTGCGCACCTGCAGAATCCTTTCGCATCTACGGTGCAAGCCCAACCCATGATACTCCGCTTCTGCAACCCATTATTCGCATCTGCGGACTCGCATATGCGGTCCTTCTCCGTACCTGCGATCTTCTTCAGCCTCCCCTCACTTTGCATCTGTGCACAACTCGCCGCACCTGCGGCCATACCCACCGTAGGTGCGAAAGCACCAGAAGCCTTACACCTTCAACAATGCCTTAAGTCCAAGAATTGATCCATTAACCACACGAACCACACGCGAGGCCCCCCAAACCCCATCTAAACATAACAAGTCCTAAAACACAATACAAACTTACTTGAAGCCTCAAATCACATCAAACAATACCAAAACCACGAATCGCTACACAATACAAGCATAATGAACAAATGGACTTCCAACTTCTAAAATTAATGCCAAACCATATTAAACAAACTCCGATTGGGCTCAAATTTAGCACACAAGTCGTTAATGACACAACAGACCTATTCCAACTTCCAAAAAAAAATCTGAACCAGATATCAACAAAGTCATCTCTCGGTCAAACCTCTCAACCTTCCAAACATTCAACTTTCAAACTTTCGCCAAAAATCAGCAAATCAACTTACGGGCCTCCAAAACAAAATTCAGACATACGCCTAAGTCTGAAATCATCATACGAAGCTATCGGCACCATCAAAAACTCCATTCCAGAGTCGTCTACATAAAACTCAAACTCCGGTCAACTCTTCCAACTTAAGCTTGCAACCTGGGGACTAAGTGCCCCAATTTACTCTGAAACACGCCTAGAACCAAAACAACCACCCCGTCATGTCACATAGCCACAACTGAACATAGAATAAGCAATAAACAGGGGAATGAGGCTACAATACATAAAACGACCTGCCATATTGTTACAAATAGACAACTTGCACCACACTTGCCCATATGACACAACATTTGCCAAATCCATAATACTAATGTTACCACAACACATAGCCCACGCTCAACCATAATGTGTACAATAATCTCTATAACAACAAATGAACGAGAAATAACTCAATAAGTAAAGGTATTCCGATAACCAACAATTTCAACCGCAATTATATTATTAGCTTTCAACAACTAGAACATATATACTCAACATTGAAAGTTATATACAGTCAAAATCGATATCGCTTACGACATGGTAGGTTAGGCTCGGAACATGACAACCAAGGGCTGAAGATCGACCTCGAGTCCCACCGAGCTAGAACCCAGGGTCAGAATGCCTGCCTTTGAGAACATTAGTCCGTGATCCCGGAGTCTACCTGAGCCCCAATCGAGCTCGAAGAAACATTGGTAGCGTACCAGTAATGAACCGGCAATTAGCTAATCAAGGGATTTTTACCTTTTATAGAATTATACCTAAAGTAGGATTCCTCTACTATATAAAGGGGGGTCTGGTAATTCATTGGGGACATTGTAACACACATCCCAAAGCAATACATTGTTATTATTTCTCTTTAAGCTCTTGTTCTTCTGTATCCTAACACCGATTGAAGCGTACCTTGCTCGAGGGTGGCTAACCTTCCAAGGCTGATACTATTCAATTCATGTGGTTTGCATTTACTTTATCATTATTTATTTCAATTGCGAACTAATTTATCATTTTGTATCAAGTCAGTCCACGTATCCTTAAAATCACTTACAAATTCAATTGTTATCCGATTTTGAGGGTAAACAGTTTGGCGCCTACCGTGGTGCTAAGGATAATAGTGGTTATTTGATACAAATCTCCATAACACACACTACATTACAGTTGTTCTTTGAAGTGTCTCTAATTTCAAGTTAAAACACAAAATGTCAAACTCTTAATCAGCAGCACCCCTACATTTTGATAATGAGTTCGGTCACCACGGTGAAAATAACAACGTAGCACTCGGTGACGAGATACCGCATGTTGGTCCCATAAGAATTCTAGACGTGGACTTGATTGATGCTAATACACACGTGGCTATTGACACAAATCTGCCTACCGATCCTGAGAATAGCATCTGTGGTGGAGCCCGATCGACGACTCAAAGTACACAAAACACTGGAGGGGATAGGATCAGTTTACGAGTGATCTTCAAAATGCTGCAGGCTCAATAGTCGATGATAGCTTGGTTGCAGAACCAAGGCCGCGCACCAAGCAGAGTTGAACCCCATCCACCCCGGGAAGTTACCCACAGGGAAGATCCGATCGTAGAGAGGTCGAATGAAAATGAATTGGGGACTAACCCCGAGATCATAAAAATACTCGAGGAACTGACAAAACGGGTAGAATCAGGGGAGAAGAAAATCGAAGCTAATGACAAAAAGGTGGAAACCTACAATTCCAGGGTCGACCAAATCCCAGGAGCACCACCAATATTGAAAGGTATGAATTATAAGAAGTTCGTGCAAAAACCTTTTCCTACGAGTGCGGCTCCAAAGCCGATCCCTAAGAAATTTTGCATGCCCGAAATTCCTAAGTACAACAGAACAATTGACCCAAATGAGAATGTAACCTCCTACACATGTGCCATCAAGGGGAACGACTTAGAGGATGATGAGATCGAGTCTGTCTTAATGAAGAAGTTCGGAGAAACCCTGTCAATGGGGTCTATGATATGGTATCACAACTTACCTCCTAATTCTATTGACTCATTTGCTATGCTTGCAGATTCTTTCGTGGAAGCACACGCCGGGGACATCAAGGTCGAGACCAAGAAGTTGGACCTTTTTAAAGTAAAACAGAAGGATAACGAGATGCTCAGAGAGTTTGTGTCCCGATTTCAAATGGAACTAATGGACCTGCCACCCAAGGACTCAATATTCAGAGCTCATTGGCTTCACAGCAGTTGAAATAGAATTTGGTGGAATATCCGACCATCACTTGGACCGATGTACATAACCGATATCAATCAAAAATTAGGGTCGAAGATGATTAGCTTTGGGGCCCTTCCAATTCTGTATATCCCGTCAGAACCATCAATAGAGTCAAGAGAGACATCGATCATGAATCAAGATCAAACAGGGATCGGTATCATCCATATAATAGAGACCGAAGAAACAGCGGGTCTGGGCGAAACTCTATGAGAAATGAAAGGAGAACTGGCTGAGGTCAGAGAAACCGGGGACTGATGAGAAAACACATCTTCGATAGGCCCATCGGGCCTAAAGAAGCACCAATGTTATTGGTATACAACTTTAACGTCGATGCTGCCGCCATTGTATCAGCTCTCGGACGTATAAAAGATACCAAATAGCCTCGACCTCTACAATCCGATCCAACCCAAAGGGATCCTAACCAGATATGAAAATATCACGGCACTCACGGCCATAGAACGGAGGATTGGCGACAGTTGAGAGAGGAAGTAGCCCGACCATTCAACAACGGGCATCTTCGAGAATTCTTGAGCGACCGAGCCAATAATCATTTCAGGAATAGGGATTTTAACAAACAGACCGAACAAGAAGAACCTCAACACGTCATTAACATGATCTTTGGTGGGGTCGATGTCCCTTAGGGTCCAATGTTAAAGCGCACCAAAGTGTTCATCACGACGGAGAAACGAACTCCAAATTACATACTAGAAGGAACCTTGTCTTCCAACGACAAGGACGCAGAAGGGATCATGTAGCCCCACAATGATGCACTGGTAATATCTGTACTCATAAATAAAATTCAAGTTAAACGTGTGTTAATTGATCCAGGTAGCTCAGAAAATATCATCCGATCGAGGGTCGTGGAGCAACTCTATCTACAAGATCAAATCATGCCTGTAGTCCGAGTTCTAAACGGATTCAACATGGCATGTGAAACCACTAAGGGTGAGATAACATTACCAGTGAACACCGCTGGGACCATCCAGGAAGCTAGGTTTTATGTGATCGAAGGAGACATGAGGTACAACGCTTTGTTCGGGAGGCCTTGGATCCACAACATGAGAGCAGTGCCCTCGACTCTGCACCAGGTGCTGAAATTCCCAAGACCCAGCAGAGTCAAAACAGTTTATGGTGAATAACCTGCTTTGACAAGGCCAAATAGCAATCATTGATACCAGCCTCGATTTAATCGGAGAAACCATGGGTAGACGAGGTCCCCAGATCTTTCATAGCCCCCGATGACTCCGACGCTACAAAATCAACGGTCGAGGAACTGGAACAAGTCGTATTGAGTGAACACCTACCCGATCGAAAGGTATACCTGGGCACGGGGTTAAGCCGCGAGCTCAGGAAAGAACTCATTCAATTTCTTATAGCTATTGAAGATTGTTTTGCTTGGTCCCACCTTGATATGACAGGGATCGTACCGGAGATAACCACTCACAAACTAAGCCTGGACCCAAAGTTCCATCCGGTCAAGTAGAAAATGAGACCCCAGTCCGAGGTCAAACATGCTTTCATCAAGGACGAGATATCTAAACTCCTTAAAATAGGGTCCATTCGGGAGGTTAAATACCCGGATAGGTGAGCAAATGTAGTAGTAGTCCCTAAAAAAGGGAATAAATTAAGAATGTGTGTAGACTATAAGGATTTGAATAAGGCATGTCCCGAGGACTCTTTCCCTTTGTCCAACATCGATCGCATGATCGACACCACAGCCAGCCATGAGATCCTCAGTGTCACGCCCCAAACTCGGGGAGCGCGACCGACACACAACCGAGAGAACCCAGCCGAGCAAGCCTGTTAGATTTCCTTCTACCCAAACTCATCCATGAATAAAGAGGAGATGAACTCTATTAATGAAACGCTGAAAAAATTTGATTAATAATTTCCATTTCATTCCCATTAGCAGCTTCATTCATAATTTTCAAAATATTACGAGTTTATAGAATTAATGAAAGACATGATTTCCGAATACCAATATTTTTAGTTCAATTCCTAACATCAACTACAACCCACAACCTATGTACGGAGCCTCTAAGTATAATAGAAGAGTGATATGTAAATGCCGGCAACAAGGTCTTGGCTATACCTCAAACACAATACACAAGGAACAAAAGATACATGACCCCAAAGTGAAGTGGGGCTCAATAAGTCTGCTGGGAAGAGAGTGTACTGCTATCATTGATCAGTGTCGCCTGCTATAGGACCACCTGCATTCATTAAAAGATGCAGCGCCCCCGGTAAAACGGTCATGAGTACTGGTGGAATAGCACTTGTATGAAAGGTAGACAGAACAACATTTAAAAATATGGTAACTCAAATAAGAGGCATCTAAAGTACATCAAAAGACTACAAAACATCGCATAGGTTCAAATATCAAGCCTTATTATACTTGCATCATTCTAAACTTCTTTTAGGATCACCTGAGCTATATGATCTATATGTGGAACACATAATATAATGTAATTTAAACAACATGTACAAACGAGGATACCGAAGGTGGAACCTATTATCTGTATTAATAATGCGTCTCATTAGACCGTCCTCAAGATTTCCTAACACAATATACCTATGCGTTTCATAGACCGTCCACAAGATTTTATAACATAATATACCTATGCGTTTCATAGACCGTCCACAGGATTTCATAACACAATATACCTATGTGTTTTATAGACCGTCCATAAGATTTCATAACACAACATACCTATGCGTTTCATAGACCGTCCACAGGAATTCATAACACAATCTACCTATGCGTTTCATAGACCGTCCATAGGGTTCATAACACAATATACCTATGCATTTCATAGACCGCCCACAAGATTTCATAGCACAATATACCAATGTGTTTCATAGACCATCCACAGGATTTCATAACACAATATACATATGCGTTTCATAGACTGTCCACAGGATTTCATAACACAACATACCTATGCGTTTCATAGACTATCCACAGGAATTCATAACACAATATACCTATGCGTTTCATAGACTGTCCATAGGGTTCAAAACACAATATTCCTATGCGTTTCATAGACCATCCTCAAGATTTCCTAACACAATATACCTATGCATTTCATAGACCGTTCACAGGATTTCATAACACAATATACCTATGCGTTTCATAGACCTTCCACAGGATTTCATAACACAATATACCTATGCGTTTCATAGACCGTCCATATGATTTCATAACACAATATACCTATGCGTTTCATAGACTGTCCATAGGGTTCATAACACAATATACCTATGCGTTTCATAGACTGTCCACAGGATTTCATAACATAATATACCTATGCATTTCATAGACCGTCCACATGATTTCACAACACAATATACCTATGTGTTTCATAGACCGCCAACAAGATTTCTTAACACAATATACCTATGCGTTTCATTGACCGTCCATTGGATTTCATAACACAATATACCTATGCTTTTCATATACCGTCCATAGGGTTCATAACACAATATACCTATGCTTTTCATATACCGTCCATAGGGTTCATAACACAATATTCCTATGCATTTCTTAGACCATCCATAGGGTTCATAACACAATATTCCTATACGTTTCATAGACCGTCCATAGGGTTCATTCATTATTCCCGTTTTGGCAAACGGCCACAATTCATGTTCATACTATCTCTTACTTGTACTAGCCACGGGTGACCATAGGACATTAATGACATTATTATATAAAGGAGATAAAACTCATCTCAAAATGTTCGCACATTCTTTCATTTCATTGGCACTATTGGCCACATATGTAATTCCCATTCTGCGCATGATGGCCCCATTTAGTATTCCATACTCACCCTTTTCACTTTCAAACATTATCATCATCATCAACAACAATAAGGCATTATAAATCAATATTATTAGTACACATATGAGCAATTAAGAGTTTTAGGCATATAGAGAGTTTTCACAAAATTTGGCATAATATCCTTCATTTGAACTTGACTTGAAGTCACAATATTATTAACGCACAGCCCATACTTTGAACATATTTTCAAATGATAACACAACATAGTAAAATCATCTAGGGATACATATTGTACATATATCTTTCATCACAAGCCTATTCGGAATAGCGACTTTCATAATGAACAATTCGGGACTTTACATAAATTACATGAATACGGTCGGATTTAGTTCTAGGAGAGGAGTTTAGCCAACATACCTCAATTGAGCTTCCTTACACTCTAAGATATTACGAAAATCTTAGCAACTTCAATCTATTTTGAAAATGTAACCAATTGAATCAAAATTAGGAGGATGATCATGTTCTAGCTCATTTGAGCATTTTATCAAACACTAGGTGCGCATTAAAGTTTCAAGGTTCTTTTATGGAGGATTCCATCATCCCACAACCCATTCTCTACCATTCTTAGCTCACAATCTTCTTACAACCTTTGATAACACATGCATGCGAGATTGACATCTCCTATGCCCAAAACTTATCTTACTAATTGCCTAATTCTAGACAAAATTCGAAACTGAGGGTTAGGGTGTAGAATCTTACCTTTAGGATGAAGACCTTGTGGGTTTTTCTTGTTAATCTTCCATGATTTGAGAAAGACTTGATGAATAATTAGGCTAGGGTTTCCTCTCTCTCTAAAATACTCTCACTTCTCTAAAACATCAGATTTTTGCTCAAAAATGGTCATTTGCATGTATTTAACGAATTAGGGTCGAGTTACAAAAATCCAAAGATGAAGCTCCGGAACACGATATGCGATCGCATATGCGACCACAGAATGGATATGCGGTCCGCATATCGGCCGCACAATTGGCCTCCGGAATAAGGAAAAATCTGTCTGGGTTTGCGGTCACTATGCGGCCCGCAGACCTGTTCTGCAGTCGCATAATGAACCACAGAACAGTTCTACGGTCGCATAGTCGATCGCCGAATGACATCCAAACCTACCCATACCTGCCTCACTCTGCGGCCATTATGCGGCCCGTAGAGTGATTCTGCGGTCACTTAATGGACCGCCGAAACACATTTCTCTGCCAAACATTTTCCTCTACTCTTCAGTGCATTATTCAACCCAAAAAGTTCGGCACACACGAAACCTTGAATCCTGAAACATGTAAGCTTCCCCCTCTTAGGACCATTTGACCTCGAATGAGGGTCAAAATTCGTCATTAGCATTCAATGTGGCTCAACTATTAGTTCACACACACCAGTAGTTTCAAAATTTGGCTAACTCCCTAAAATTCCAAAAAATTTTGCCAGAGTCTCCCCTGTAATTGGGCCTATCCACCTGTCAGAGTAACACCATAACAACTCCTAAAAATACATCCAAAACTCAACAAAGCATCTCGATCTATATCAACATCACTAATCTCAACATTACATGCATTACATTATCACAAGTAGCATCTGGACAAGAACCGCACATATTTAAATCATAACATAAAGAAAGTACCTTACGATCCACAATCATTAGACTATACACTCAAGTGGGAATATTTAATTTCCTTAACACTTTTGGCCCTCACGGTGGCCTCCTCGACTTACAGACTTAGCCATAACACATTAACGGAGGCAATCCCAACTCCTGAACTTATCTAACAAGGATAGCAAATAGTTGCTCCTCATAATCCAATTATTCATTAACTTCACCTTCTTAGACATAGACACGTGAAACACCGGGTACACTAAGAACAATAATAGGGAAACATCATACTCATAGTTTGGCCTACTTCCTTTAAGATTTTATAAGGCCTAATGTGACTACACATACTTTACCTTTATTAACAATTCACATAACATCCTCATAGAGAAAATACTAAGAATAACCCGTTCACTTTCTTCAACTCTAAATCTCTATGCCGAACACCCAAACTAAACCTTTGGCGACCTCCAATAATTAGTCTAAGATGTTCTAGCTTGAATATGACCATAAAACTTCCTATCCAATATATTTAATCATGGGATGATTCTTCTTCTTTGACATATTTGAACCTTCAACCCCCATAGGTTACTATAGCTATGAACAACGAGGTTCGAGATTGGCTAGAATTATTCAAGAATCCATCAATGGGATGAGCAGAGTATTTCATGAGGTTATATATCCTAAAATTAAGCATACTACGGATAATGCTGACAAGATTAATCATAGTTATGACATCATTGATTCAACAAATGAGGCATAGAGTTAACAAGTATATCGGCAATAGAAATCCTTAAGGAGGAATAGTCAAGTACGTGACACCAGTTGCCTACTTGAGTGTAGGGAAAATTGTTTAATTCGAAATGAGAATATTCTGGCACTATGAATGTGATATGGGTTTCAAAATACATGAAGTTTCTTTATGCTCTTAGCAGTAACTAGCACAAGGAATCTATGCCACAAGCCTACGAGGATGAAAAAAAAGTTGAACACTTGTGATATTCTTATCATTCTGATAGCTTAACCCATTTCTGATAGTTGATCCTATATGCGAGAACTAGAGATGCGACAAACTTGCATTTCAAATCAAAATACATATGATATATGCCAAAATCTGGAAGCATCTAATTTCAACATTTCACGAGTGAAACCACGTAGCTAGGACATCTAAATATTTGGGATGAAATCATGTATTGATTAGAGAAAATGAACATTTTTCTATGAGATAGACATGTTTCTGCCATATTAACTCTCAGGATGAAATACCAGGACACTTCATGGAAGACTACAATACTAGGTACAAAGTGGGCTACTTACTGTGAGATGATTTAAGTGAACATGAAAGTCATAGTGATATGGGTAAACAACAAGATCTTCATGTGACGAATTTGTGATAAATCTGAAATTTCTCGAAAACTTTATGCGGACAAGTGTCCCCTTTCAATTGACATGTACGCACATGATAGGTGCTGAGATATGCTCTCATGTTACTAGACAGTGGAAAGGTTCCATGATAATACTCACAAAGGAGTAGAGTGACTGTTCAATCCATATGAGCCACATATACCGGAGAGAGAAAGAGTGGCTTAAGAAGGATCTCAACACTAGGCTACCTTACATTGGATTTGATATCACATAGGTAAAGTTTACGATGGTGCATGCATAAGCACAAGTTAGCAGATGTTATCCATTTGATTGAAAAGGTTCTGTAAGAAATTCATCAAGTGTATTCCCTTGTTGAGAAGTTTAAGGAAGCCAGTGGGAAGTATTTCCCTAGGATTGTGACTTAATTCAAAGAAATCATTAAAAAACTCAATTCCTCAAGAGGTCGTAAATAAGAGAATTATGATCAAGAGGCTTCACGAATATTGTGTCTCGTTCAAAGAGTAGGTACATGCAATATTTTTTGATTCAACGTCTTGTTAAGACCATATTAATGAGGGATATCCAATATGGATGAACATATACAATATGGAAAAATAATGCGATGTTCATAGTAATGTACAAGGGAGTGACTTACAAGGTGATTTTAGATTGACATGGCAATACCTTAATTGATGCTCCTCGACTCCACATCCATAACATGCATTGGTACCATAGTGGCATACCCCTGAATGGCATCTCCTATATTTCACACAATGAGGATGAGGTCCTTTAAACTCACTCGCCCCACTGACCTAATATTTACCCTTTTTGCATACATAAAAAACATTCCCCTTATCCTTCCTCCAAGCCTTCATGGCGGGAGTTACAATCTCTATACCGGTTTGTTGTGTGGGCCTTTAAAATTGCCCAAGCCTGCCACCCCTAACACTCTCCTGAGCATGCTTACAACACGACATCAAATGATCCTTCCTGCATCTCGTCATATCGTGATCGGTGTGCCCAACCTAGGGCATTTGTTCATTTTGTGCCCCCTCTTTCCACAACCATAACATATTTCAAGAGTCATTCAACACGTCCCCAAATGGCGTTTCTTACAAATCAAAAATCCCGGCTTTTTGGTACAAACAACCCTTTTTCGTTTCTTAGGTGCTCTTACTACATGATCCGGTGGCACAATAACATTAATAATGATAAGGACACTTCCCTTATCAACTAGTTCTTTCATTCCATCCTCGCTGACTCGAACCCGTGGGTTACTTATATGGAAAATGAGACATGGAGAGGAAATTAGCTCCCTATCTTGAGTTCTATCGCATGAGCTGGAGTATCAAAGAAGTGTGAAATTCCTAAATGTCCAAGTAGCCTCCTCATTATAGATGTGGTCGACAACACACTGATAAGAAGGACTCTACTAGACATGGCTCCAAGACATCCTAGGGCACTTTAAAATCTTAGGCTCTGATACCAAGTTTTTCACGCCCCAAACTAGGGGAGCGCGATCGGCACTCAACTGAGAGAACCCGGCAGAGCAAGCCTTATATATTTCCTTCTACCCAAACTCATTCATGAATAAAGATGAGATGAACTCCATTAATCAAACACTGAAAAGATTTCGTTAATAATTTCCATTTCATTAACATTAGCAGCTTCATTCATAATTTAAAAAATATTACGAGTTTATAGATTAATGAAAAACATGATTTCCGAATACCAACATTTCTAGTTCAATTCTCAATATCAACCACAACCCACAACCTGTCTACGGAGCCTCTAAGTACAATATAATAGTGATATGGAAATGCCGACAACAAGGCCCCTACGATATCTCAAACACAATACACAAGAAATACCAGGACCATCTAAAGACTTTTACTTTTAGGGTTGAGCTCAACGACATTGAACAAATGTTGGATGTTTGAAGCTTCAAGAGATTGAAAAAGAATAAGCTAAGGCTAAAGTCAATTGAGACCTAACTTTCTTGAGGAAATTTCCTCAAAATTCACAATTTAGAAAGCTTTCAAATATGATTTTGTCATGCTCCAAAATTTGAGCATCATGAAGACACCCAAAAATCCCCTCGTAGAAAGAACCAACTTTAAATCACCATTCAAACAATGAATAAAAAATGAATAAAACCAAACATGAGATTTAATCAAACATAAGATGGATAACATCCAAATATTAAATCTGAATACCATGCTGAATATAGAACAGTAGGTCTAAGCCCCACATCTAGTCATGAGCATCTAAGAGCTTAACTGTCACGATCCAAAATTACACCTTAGGCGTCGTGATGGCACCTGGTCTCTAGGAGTAGGTAAGTCAATTACTTACAATAGTTAAACCAGTTAAACATGATATTTTAAAGCATGGTTTAATATAAATACTGAAATAAAGGTGACACAAGCCTACGCGGAAATAATCACAACAATCCTCCCAAGACTAGGTAATACAGAGTCATCAACTCTAGCTGAATACATACAAATATCTCAAAACAAAATACAATATTGTTCGGACAGCGAATTAACAGTATAATTCAAAGGAAAAAGGACTCCAAGGGACTGTGGCGATCAAACAGCCCTACCTTGAATCCCCGCGATCAAAGAATCTAACCCTGCCTAGGTCCGTGATCTCCAATACCTAGATCTGCACAAAATTGTGCAGAAGTATAGTATGAGTACACCACGGTCAGTACCCAGTAAGTACCAAGACTAATGTCACGACCCCAATTACCCCTCCATAAGATGTCGTGATGGCACCTAGTCTCTAAGACTAGGTAAACCTAACACTTCTGGATTAATAACATAATTTAACCAACAACAACTATTAAACATGAAACAGAAATTTCTATAATAAGCCAACAATCCCAGATACAATACAATATCCCAAAATCGGTAGTACAAGTCATAAGCTCTATTGAGTTGCCTAGTAAATTTCTATGTATAATTGTTCCGGAATAGAAATAAATTGTACTAAATAAACTTCAGAAGGTGACTCCGAGGCCTGCGAACGCGACGACATGTATACATTGGAAGTCTCCGCAGCAATGTCTGATCAGCTATCTAATGATCACCAAACTCCGAAGTACCTTGATCTGCACAAAAATATGCAGAAAGCGTAGCATGAGTACACCACATTATTACCCAGTAAGTATCAAGACTAACC
The DNA here is from genome assembly GCA_000715115.1 of Nicotiana otophora. Classification (NCBI taxonomy): domain Eukaryota; kingdom Viridiplantae; phylum Streptophyta; class Magnoliopsida; order Solanales; family Solanaceae; genus Nicotiana; species Nicotiana otophora. The sequence goes on along the minus strand of AWOL01S0024389.1, from coordinate 13,110 downwards.
TCGGTGGAGTAGTAACGAGGAACAGTCAAGACACCTACTAGAAATAATAACCTGTACAAGTATAAATATGAAACTAACAGGGAACAAAATCAATATAAAGCTAAGCATGGTAAAATGACAACAACACTTACAATAGAAAACTAGAAGCAATTGTTAACGACAAGGAACAACAGGTAATAACGTTGTAGAGCAAGCTGAATATAGTCAAGGTCCGGTGAGACCAAGTAAGGAAAAACAGGTAACAATTCAATAAGAACCACCGCTTTCACACAAGAAATCTTCAAGGATTTCCCCGAGGTACCACACCTCATAATAACAATTCACGGTTCCCAATTCATGAACCCTAATCACTTGGCATCTTGTGCCCACACTACAATTCTCAATCGCACAGACAACTTACGTGCTACACAGACAACTCACATGCCAATACCATTACTACCTCATCTATGCACGGACAACTCACGTGCCAACAATAACAATGACTCATAACCACACGGATGACTCACGTGCCAACAATAACAATGACTCATAACCGCACGGACAACTCACGTGCCAACAATAACAATAACTCATGACCGCACGGACGACTCACGTTCCAATAGTACAACTCTCACACAAGGCAGGTAAACGAGAATACATGTAAATGGCCAATAAACCTTAGGATTCATCTTCTTAAACTAATATGAGTGATTAGTTACGTGTATGCTTGTGCAAGTGTTCTATCACAACTCAAGTCAACATGTAAGAGCAGAGACAACGAATGGTACATAGGAAACAACACAACATAACGTACAATGCATATCTCACACAAGGTAGACACACCACTACACAATTAACATCAATAACAATGCCCCTAGACTATCACAAGTCATCACAAATCATCCCTGACATAGCCCACATTGTCTCGCCATGTGCACAACAATAAAGTAAATGCCCACAGTGTCTTGCCGCATGCGCGTAATAATATTCTCGCCTTGTATCACCACATGCGCAACCCATATATATATATATATATATATATATATATATATATATATAGCCCACCTTGTCCCACTGCTTGTGCAAATATCACTAATAACAATAGCACGGACAACTCACGTGCGAACACCCCAACAATCCTCTCAACAACATCACGTGTGCCAAAACATAACAACATAATATAACAACTCTCACCACATGTATCTGTATGCCACAACACTTCCTCAAAGAAATTCTAATACCACAACAACACATAGCCCTTGGCTCAACAACACTGAGTACAATAACAACAACGATAACATAAGAGTACGGTAAGTAAATCAACACAAAAATTTCAAACACAAAGAAACTGAAGAACAGGATCACAATGAAAGACATGACAAGTAATAATAGTTTCAACAAGAATAACTCAACCATGAGTGAGATAGTGTGTAACAACGATGCCAACTAGGAGTAACTCAACAATAGGAGAGATAACATGTAACCACGATTCCAAATAAATACAACTCAACAATAAGAGAGACAACATGTAACAACGATTTCAAATAAGTACAACTCAATGATAAGAGAGATAACATGTAACAATGATTTCAAATAAGGATAAGTCAGCAATAGAACAGATAACAATAACTACAACTAAGGATAATCAACTACGGAAGAGGTACATGGCAATAAAAAAGGTAACAACTTCAATTAAGGCATATTAGAGTATATTTGGAAATAAAGGTACAACATGAACCAATCAACTTCAAATAAGACATGTAAGGGTAACTCTAGCAATGGAGGATATAACATGATGAAACAACTTCATTTTTAATGTACATGAGAACCTAAGAGTCTAAGTCGGTCAAATTTCCACATATAAGCCGTGCACCCACCTGTCACCTCGTATACACATCTTTCACGTAGTTCAAATAGTACAAACAAACCAATCCCTATAGGATAATTTCCCCCACACAACGTTAAGCAAGATACTTACCTCAAAAGCCCTCAATCAATTCTCAAAAATAGCTTTTCCTTTACAATTCACCTCCGCTCGGCACAAATCTAACCAAAATCGACTTAATAACATCAAATCCCACGAGTTCATATATGTGATTAGTTTCAAAATCCGAGTCTAAATCTACTCTCAAAATGCAAATTCTTATTTTTCAAAAACTTGACAAATTTTCACTTTGAATCACATCATTTTGATGTTAAAGTCTAAGATATATTGATGGAATATGATTAGAAATAGATTAGAATCACTTACCTAAAGTTTGTAGATGACATTTCCTCTTCAAATCGCCTCTTACCGAGTCTAGGGTTCCAAAATATGAAAATGAGACCAAAATCCCGTCCCTCAGCTCTTATGTCCAATCGCAATTGCGACCTGAGGTTCGCAAATGCGAACCATGCAAATGCGAGAAATTCGTCGCAAAAGCGAATATCCCCCATCCCTGCTAGAGTCACAAATGCGACATAAAGTTCGCAAAAGCGAACAATGGACACACGCAAATACGACCTAATTGATCGCAAATGCGAAACAGCTTGCCCAGCCCCTCCTTCGCAAATGAGAACTCTTGGTTCACAAATGCAAACTTAACAGACCTAAAATAACATTGCAAATGCATCTCATTTCTCGTAATTGCAAGACCTGAAGCTTCAGCAGAAAACTAGCAGAGCTCAAACTCTATCAAAACACTCTACAACGCGTCCGAAACTCACCCGAGTCCTCGGGGCTCCAAACCAAATATCAACACAAGTCTAAAAACATAACACGAACTCGCTCGTGCAATCAAATCATCAAAATAACAACCAAAATCATGAATCGGACCTCAAAACACAAGAATTCAACATGAAACTCAAGAGCTTCTAAAAACATGACCGCGTGTCTGATTCCTATCAAATCAACTCGGAATGACATCAAACTTTGTGGACAAGTTCCAAATGAAAAAACAGGCTTATTCCAAGTCCTGAAACAGGAATCCAAACACGATATCTATGAAGTCAACCTACGGTCAAACTTATAAAAATTCAAAACATTAAAATTGCCAACTTTCGGCATAACAACACAAATCAACCTACGGACCTCCGAATTCGATTCCAGGCATACACCTAAGTCCAAAATTATGATACAAACCTATCGGAGCCATAAAAACACCGTTCCTGGGTCATTTTTGCAAAAGTCAAACCTTGGTCAATATTTTCAACTTAAACTTCTAAAGTGAGGACCACTCATCCAAATTCATTCCGAAATGTCCAAAATTCAAATTCGACCATGCACGCAAGTCACAATACATAATATGAAGTCATTCAAGACCTCGAACCACTGAACGGAACCTTAAAGCTCTAAACGATAGGTCGGGTCATTACAACTAACCTCGGTGGAGTAGTAACGAGGTACAAGTCAAGACACCAACTAGATATAATAACATGTGCAGTATATCAGTATGATGCTAATAATGGAAGCAAAATCAGTAAATGGCAACAAGAAATAACATGTGATAAAAATAGTAAAGTAATTAGAACACCGCTAAAGTACCAGTGAAACCAAATAAGATAAACAAATGACAAACAAATAATCAAGCCGCTCAAACACAAGTTTCACAACAAAATTTGTCACGACCCAAATGTTCCTCTATAGAATATTGTGATGGCACCTAGTCTCTATGCCTAAATAAGCCTAACAATTGATAATAACTTGACAGAAATAATCAACAACATACTAAAACAAGTCTGTTAAACTGATATAAACTCCTGTAATAGAATCTAAACAATACAATCCCCCACAAGCGGTGGAACTAAGTCATAAGCTCTACAGAGTAATACTAGAGTGTCTACTACATCATTATCTGAATAAAAATACAACAGGAAGTAAAGATAAGGGAAGGTGACTCTGAGGCCTGCGGACGTAGAGTAGGTATACCTTGAAGTCTAAAAGTAGCTACTCAAATCAACTCTAGCGTCCAGCACGGGTAGACGTACCTAGATCTGCACAAAAAGATGTGTAGAAGCGTAGTATGAGTACACCACAATAGTACCCAGTAAGTATCAAGCCTAACCTCGGTAGAGTAGTGACGAGGCCAGGTCAAGACACCTACTAGGATGTAAATAAATAGTATGAAAACATAAGAACGATAAATAATGGAGAGCGGAGAAATAATTGATACGAAACAAGTTAAGAGCATGAACTAGTACCAGAATTTTAAGCATGGAAGTAACATAAAGGAAGCAAGTAAAGAGAACCACGATGAGCATATATGGACAACAACTGATTGAACAAGGAAGAATAAAACAACAAGAAGTGTTCCCACAAAAACTCTTTGCAACATGAGATAAACAACAAGAATCACAACGAGGTACCGCCTCGTATACAATAAGAATCACAACTGAGGTACCGCCTCGTGTATATATCAAGAATCACAACTGAGGTATCGCCTTGTATTCACAATTCACAATCTCAATCATAATCTTTCCTTATATCATTGCGTGAGCCTTACATTTAAATAGGTTTTGAAAATAATTTTTTTTGAAATAGCTATACGCACGTTAGCCCAACTTATGACGTTGTGTGGCTTCACGTAATTCCCTTACAAGTAACACGCACATAAGTCCCACCTTATACCGTCGCATGCACATTAACCCCTAGCCTTATACCGCCAGATGCGCGCCAATATCACATCACAATAACAACTCACACCACAAGTGCCCATATGCCACAACTTGCTAATAATCAACAATATCAATGTTTCCACAACAATAGCCCATGGCTTAACCACAATGTGTAAAAGAATATCAACAATAACAATGAATGTAAAAATTCTCAACAAGAAAGATATCTCAACAATTAACACTTTGCCTCAATGTGATTCGGCTTTCACAACTTCAACACCAACAACTCAACAATAAGAAAGATAATGTGTAACCACGATACTAAATAAGAATAACTCACAATAGAAGAGATAGCTTAAACCGATGACTTCAAATAAGGATAACCAATAATGAAAGAGATAACATGCAACAATGACTTCAATAATGATAAATCAACAAGGAAAGGGATAACATGTAATAATAACTTCAATTAATAATAAATCAACAAGGAAAGGGATAACATGTAACAATAAGAGAGGCAACAAGTTCAACTAAAGCATAAGAGCAAAATATAAAATAAGATGTGAACAAGTATTAACAAAGTCATTTAACGCATGTGAAGATAGACTAACACAAATAAGAGTAGATTGAATATGAGAATTTAGAACATGTTATGACAATTCGATTAAAGTATGAAAAGAGTCTAAGTAGCCTAAACCCGTCAAATACCACGTGCAACCCGTGTACCTACTCGTCACTTTGCGTGCACGGCTTTCACATAACACAATCAATCCCAATTACTAAGGGGTAGTTCTCCCACACAAAGTTAGGTAAGATACTTACCTCAACTAGGCCAATTCAACTCTAGAAAATAGATTTTCCCCTAAACTTTGCCTCCACGCGGCTCAAATCTAACCAAAATCGACTTAATATTATCAAATAATGCAAGTGAAATCAATTGCAATAGATAAAGCCATGATCTTTACACTTTTTTCAAAAAGTAAACAAAAGTCAACCTGAGGCTCGCCCGGACAGAACCCGGGTCCAATGGTAGATTCCGACTACCCATGACCCTACGACTTCATATATGTGATTGATTCGAAAATCCGAGTCCAAATCGACTCTCAAAACTCAAATTCTAATATTTCAAAAATTTGACAAAGTTTCACAAATTTTCACTTTGATTCACATGATTTTAAAGTTAAAATCTAAGATATTTTGATGGAATATGATTAGAATCACTTACCCAAAGTTTGTAGATGAAAATCCTCTCCCCAAATCGCCTCATACCGAGTCTAGGGTTCCAAAATGAGAGAATATGAGATGAAATCCCGATTTCCAACCCTTATGTTCACCTGCACTTATCATAATTGTGAAGAAAGTATCGCAATTGCGGCACCGACAGAGTTGGGGAACTTCTCGCAAATGCAAATATGGCTTCGCAATTGCGAACCATGTTCCCCTCGCAAACACGACACATTCGTCGCAAATGCGAACCTAGCCCAGCCCCAAGCATCATCGCAAATATGACCCAGGCATCACAATTGCAATACTTGTAGTTTCCCTGCTAAGGTCGCAAATGCGACCCTAGTGTTTGCAATTGTGACACCAGATTTTCATTTTTCAGTTCAATCCATTCTGAAACATGTCTGAAACTTATCTGAGCCTTTGGGACCCAAACCAAACATCCACACTAGTCTAAAAGCATCATACAAACTCGTTCGCGTGATCAAAACACAAAAATAACATCTAAAACTATGAATCGAATACTAAAACGCATGAATTTTAAAGTAAAGTTTAAGAATCTCTAGAATTACGACTAAACGTCAGAATCCTATCAAACCAACTCCAAATGATATCAAATTTTGTAGAGAAGTTCTAAATAGCATAACAGACCTATTCCAAGTAACAAAATCAAATTCCGAACTCGATAGTTAAAAGTTAACCTACGTGTATACGGGTGAAACCGAGCCCATGGGACGCCTCAGATTTCGATGAAATAAACGGAGCAGAGATGTAACTGTAAGGAACCGGAATCGGGACAAAGAGCCCCTCGAGTAGGGGTCCGGGAAAAACACCTGCCCTCGGAAGAATCGAGGTCATGTCCCCCAGGTCCGATTCGAATCCTAAAACTTCAAAGAGCATTACCAGATAATCGAGCACGACTAACAAAGGGCTGTGATATCCATGCCCAGCTGGATGTCACAGCGTAAATCTTGGCACGTGTCAGCAGATAATCAGTGATTAGTAAAACAGAAGATTTTTACCTTTTATGGAATTGTACTTAGAGTAAAAAACCCTACTATATAAAGGGGAGTCTGACTATTCATTAAAAATATTATAACACGCATATCAAGGCAATATACTCTTATTTTGTCTGTTATTCAAAGTTCTTACTTTTGTTCATTAGTTCTTCGTTATTGTAAGCCCAGGATCGAAGGCAGGCATTTCATTAAAGTTGTTACTGAGTCCGGGATCATTCCCCTTAATCGGTTTGACAATTTATTACGTCCTTTATCTCTTTAATCTTACGTAATTTATTATTTGTATTGAATTAATCCACGTATCCTTAAAATGACATATAAGTTTAATTATTATTCGTTTTTTAGGGTAAACACTACGGTCAAACTTTTCAACTTCATATTGCCAAATTTTGGCAAAATAACATAAATCAATCTACGGATTTTCGAAATTAATTACGGGCATACGCCCAAGTTCGAAACCACGATACGAAGCTATCGGAAACATCAAAACACTGTTCAGGGGTCCTTTCACAAAAGTCAAAGTTGGGTCCATATTTCTAACTTAGGTTCTAAGTCAAGAATCAAAGGGTCCAAATCAACCCGAAAGCTTCCCGAAGCGAAACTAACCAACCCCGCAAGTTATAAAATCATGAACACACATGTGTGAAGCATAAAAAGGGGAAATAAGGCACAATTACACAAAACGACTGGTCGGGTCATTATATTGTCCCCCTCTTAAAACAAATATTCGTCCTCGAACGTGCATGAGGACATGCCTGAAGTGGTGAATAGATGAGGATAACGACTATGTATGTCATGCTCGGTCTCCCAGGTCGCCTCTTCGACCGGATCACCCCTCAATTGAACCTTTACTGAATTAATGTTCTTTGATCTCAACTTCCAGACCTGTCTATCCAAGATAGCCACTGACTCTCAATATAAGTCAAATACTCATCTAATTGGATTGTGCTGAAGTCTAAAACATGAGACGGGTCGCCGTGATACTTCTGGAGCATAGAAACATGGAACACCGGATAAACCGCAGACAAACTAGGTGGCAATGTAAGCTTCTAGGCCACCTCACCAATCCTCTCAAGGATCTCAAAAGGTCCAATATACCTAGGGCTCAACTTGACCTTCTTCCCGAACCTCATCACACCCTTCATTGGTGAAACTCGGAGCAAGACTCGCTCTCCGACCATGAATGCAATGTCATGAACCTTCCAATCTACATAACTCTTCTGTCTAGATTGAGATGTACGAAGTCGATCCTGGATCAACTTGACCTTCTTCAAGGCATCTCGAACCAAATTTGTGCCTAATAACTTAGCCTATCCTGGCTCAAACAAACCAACTGGAGAACGACAATGTCTCCCATATAGGGCCTCATAAGGATCCATCTGAAAACATCATATGAACTCACTCGCACAGTCAAAACACAAAAATAACATCTAAAACTACGAATCGAACACTAAAACACATAAATTTCAAAGTAAAGTTCAAGAATCTCTAGAATTACAACTAAACGTCTAAATCCTATCAAACTAACTCCAAATGATATCAAATTTTGCAGCCAAGTTCTAAATAGCATGGCAGACCTATTCCATTTCCCAAAATCAAATTCTGAACTCGATACTAAAAGTCAACCTATGGTCAAAAGTTTCAACTTCAAATTGTCAAATTTTGTCAAAACAACATAAACCAATCTACGGACTTTCGAAATCAATTCCGGCATACGCCAAGTCCGAAATCACAATACGAAGCTATCGGATCCATCAAAACACTATTTCAGGGTCACTTTTACAAAAGTCAAAGTTTGGTCAACATTTCTAACTTAGGCTTCTAAGTCAAGAATCAAAGGGTCCAAATCAACCCGAAAGCTTTTCGGAAGGCAACTAACCAACCCCGAAAGTCATAAAATTATAAACCCACATGTGTGAAGCATAAAAAGGGGAAATGGGGCACAATTACACAAAATGACATGTCGAGTCCTTACAAAATTACTTCGAGATACCACTCCTCAAAACCATAATCCAGGAGTCATAAATCACAAATCATATACACGTGGAAGCCTGTGCCCATATTACCAATTACAACTGTACGGACAACTCACGTGTTGTACGGACAACTTATGTGCCAATACCTCAATCCGCTCGGCATGGTTACAGGCTCCCTATCACAATCCGCCCGGCGTGGTCACAGGCTTAATTCCACAATCCGCCCGGCGTAGTCACATGCTTAATATCACAATCCATACGGCGTGGTCACAGACTCAATATCACAATAAACGCAGATATACAAGAATTCATGTGCATGATCAATAAATATCAAGTTTCATACTCCTGAACTGGTATAAATGAAAAACTACGGTGTATGCTTGTGTGAGTGTACTATTACAGTCCAAGACCATAAGTAATATAAAGACATCGAGTAGCTCATTAGAAACAACACAACAAGTCACGTAAGGTGCATGCCACACATAAGGAAAATCACACCATCACATGAATATCATCAACATTATGCCCCCTGGCCGTCATATATCATCCCTGATATAGCCACCCTTATCTCTCCATATTGACAATATCATAATAGCCTCCCTTATCGCTCCACTCAGACATATAACACAATATCCACTCGTATCACTCCGCCCAGACAATAACACAGTAGCCACCCATATAACTCCGCCTAGATAATATCAATAGCCACATGTATCACTCCGCCCAGACAATATATCAATAGCTACCCGTATCACTCCGCACAATCAACAATAGTGAGATGCCACTCTTATGCTCCGCATAGCAACAATCAATCCACACAACAAATCCACATATGCTAACATCACAACAACACTGTCACACCCCAACCCTGGGAGGTGCGATGTCAAAAACCAAAACCACCTGTCGTGATGGCGCCTATTGTGGAACTAGGCAAGCCAACTACTCAACTAGTTCAACCAAGTAAAAACTTTGAAAATAAAACGAAAGTAGTTAATATTTAAGATAAATCATTTAAAAACTGAAATAAAACCACAACGCAATACAAATCTCTCCCAAAATTGGGGTGTCGCCGAGTACATGAGAATTTATACCAGGATATAGCCTACTACAATGTCTGAGGAATAAGAAGTGAAATACAAATAAAGATAATGAAGGAAAGTCAAGGCCTGCGATCGCCATGCAACTACCTCGATAGTCTCTGAGATCTCGACTCCTCACTCAACAGCTGCTATAACCGGAAGCACCTGGATTTGCACACGAGGTGCATGGTGTAGCGTGAGTACAACCAACTCAATAAGTAACAAATCCAAACTGTGGACTGAAATTAGCGACGAACTCAACCGGCACAGTTCAGTATAGAAAATAACAATGCAGAAACGTAGAAATGCTTTCGAGTTCGATAGATATCTCAAAACAGTAAAATAGATCAAATCCGAATGATATGAAGAATATAATTCCTCTACTTCTACAATGCCAATGCACATGTTGTATGTGACGCACCATAATGACAGCCTCATGTGCTCACATTCTCAAATGCTCAATCATTCGGTACTGTATATGGCCCATACGGCCTAGGAAAGATCCATCCCGAAATATATACATCACTGACTATAAGTCACCCAGTACCGAGTAGGGCTAATCCAGCTCGTGGAGAATCTATCTCCGGGTGTATAATGCTTCGGACAAGATCAATGTACATGGAAGATCCAACCCTCAATAATATTAACCGAGCTCACTAGGGGTGTGTGCAGACTCCGGAGGGGCTCCTTCAGCCCAAGCGCTGTCATATATCAGTATAACCGTCGCGGCGTGCAGCCCGATCCCATAAATGTCACTCATATTCAGGCCCTCGGCCTTACTCAGTTATCAATCTCTCTAGTCTCTCTCTTACGGGCTCACAATGTCATGATACTAGCCCAGAAACAATGATATGATGTATCAATAAATAACAACAGAGCCTGAGATATGATATGAAATGAATGAATATGATTGAGTACGGAATATCAATAAAATTAGTAAGACAACAGCAAGAAACGACCACTATGGGCCCCAACAGTACCGGCATAAAGCGTAAATATGATATCTAGCATGAGTGACAGCTCAATTACTTTATCACATGATGAAAACACAAATATCAACAAGGTAGAACCATTATACAGTGCCATAGAATCGACCAGGTCGTAATTCTCACGGTGCACGCCCGTCACTTGGCGTGTGCGTCACCTCAATACCAATCACATGACACATAAATTCGGGGTTTTGAACCCTCAGAACCAAGTTTAGAAGTGTTACTTACCTCAATTCGAGGAAATCCCTACTCCAACATGCCTTTGCCTCGCAAATCGGCCTCCAAATGACCCGAATCTAGCCACAAACAGTACAATACAATCAATACGGGCTAAAGTAATCAATTCTACAAGAAATTACTAAGTTATATCTCAAAATCCGAAATTGGTTTCAAACCGCCTCCCAGGCCCACGTCTCGAAATCCAACAAAACTCAAAAATCCAAAAGCCCATCCAACCACGAGTCTATTCATACCAAATTCATCAAAATCCGATACCAATTGGTCATTCAAATCCCCAAAATCAACTCTCCAAATTCCTAGCCTCAAACCCCCAAATTACACCTCAAAAATACACCAACTAGGTGGAAAATCAGTGGGGAAACATAATTATTGAAGAAAAATGAACACAAGGAGCTTACCTCAAGAATCTCTACAAAACTCCTCTAAACAACCTCTAAAATCCGAGCTCAAAATGTTAGAAATGGAAAACATCACGGAACCTTCGTTTATATAGGTTCTGCCCAGGCTTTCCGCACCTGCGGCAACAAATCGCTTTTGCGTCCTCGCAGGAGCGACAAAATGCCCATTTCTGCGGTGACCTCTGCATCTGCGTCTCCCTCATCCGCTCCTGCGGACACGCCCCAGCGTGGCCTCCGGTTCTGCGGAGCCCAGCTCCCCTTCCTTCCTTCGCTTCTCCGGCCTTCACCCCGCATCTGTGGTCTCGCATGTGCGGGAAAACCTTCGCACATGCATCTCTCTGCCTTCTCTCCTCCATCTCCGCATCTGTGGACCTTCACCTGCACCTGCGGGCTCGCATCTGTGGTTCCCAATCTGCAGGTGCAATTACACCAGCAGCACACAGGCTTCAACAACTTCTCAAATCAAATTCCAAGTCCGTTAACCACCCGAAATCAACCCGAGGCCCCCGGGACCTCAACCAAACATACCAACAAGTCTTAAAATATCATACGAACTTAGTCGAATCTTCAAATCACCTCAAACAACATCAAGAACACGAATCGCACCCCAATTCAAGCCTAATGAACTTTGAAATTTCCAAATTCTACAAACGACGATGAAACCTACCAAATCACGTCCGATTAACCTCAAATTTTGTACACAAGTCACAAATGACACCACGAACCTACTCCATATTCCGGAAATCCAATCCGACCCTAATATCAAAAAGTCCACTCACGGTCAAACTTTTCAAAATTCCAACTTTTACCATTTCAAGCCTAATTCTACCACGGACCTCCAAAACACAATCTGGACATGCTCATAAATCTAGAATCACCTAACGGAGATAACGGGACCATCAAAATTTAAATCTGAGGTCGTTTACACATAAGTCAACATCCGTTCGACTTTTCCAACTTAAGCTTTCCATTATAAGACTAAATGTCTCAATTCATTCTAAAATCTCTCCGGACACGAACCAGCTAACCCGATAAGTCATATAACATCTATAAAGCAAAAATGGAGCAGTAAATAGGGGAATGGGGATACATCTCTCGAAATGACCGGTTGGGTTGGTACATCATCCCCCTCTTAAACAAACGTTCGTCCTCGAACGGGTCTAGAAATATACCTCGAGTCTCAAATAGGCATGGATATCTTATCTGCATCTCCCACTCGCTCTCCCAAGTTTCCTTCTCCATGGGCTAACCTCTCCACAACACCTTCACTGAAGCTATATCCTTTGAACTCAACTTTCGAACATGCCGATCCAAAATGGCCATTGGCTCCACATCATAAGTCAAATTACCATCCAACTAAACTGTGCTGAAATCCAAAACATGAGACAGATCGCCGACATACTTCCGGAGCATAGAAACATGAAATACTGGATGTACACTCGACAAGCTAGGTGGCAAGTCAAGCTTATAAGCCACCTCTCCAATCCTCTGAAGTACCTCAAAAGGCCCAATGAACCGAGGGTTCAACTTGTCCTTCTTCCTGAATGTCATAACACCCTTCATGGGTGAAACCTTCAGCAGAACCTTCTCCCCAACCATGTAAGCAACATCAC
>AWOL01S0024388.1:0-29812 GCA_000715115.1 Nicotiana otophora | reverse complement strand
CTTCATGGGTGAAACCTTCAGCAGAACCTTCTCCCCAACCATGTAAGCAACATCACGGACCTTCCTATCGGCTTAACTATTTTGTCTGTACTGCATCGTGTGAAGCCGCTCCTGAATCAATTTAACCTTGTCCAATGCATCCTAAACCAAGTCAGTACCCTATATCCTAGCCTCCTATGGCTCGAACCAACCCACCAGAGATCTACACTGTCTCCCATACAAAGCCTCATACGGAGCCATCTGAATGCTCGGCTGGTAGTTGTTGTTGTAGGCAAACTCCGTGAGTGGCAAAAACTGATCCCAAGAACCCCCAAAATCAATGACACAAATGCGTAGCATGTCCTCCAATATCTGAATAGTGCGCTCGGACTGTCCGTTTGTCTGAGGGTGAAAGGTTGTGATCCACTCAACCTGGGTGCCCAACTCTCATCGTACTGCTCTCTAGAACTGTGATGTAAACTACGTGCCTCAATCTGAAATGATGGGCACTGGCACACCGTGAAGGCGAACAATTTCCTGGATGTAAATCTCAGCCAACCGCTCCGAAGAATAGGTAGTACTAACTAGAATGAAGTATGCGAACCTGGTCAGTCTATCCACAATCAACCAAATAGCATCGAACTTCCTCGAAGTCCATGGGAGCCCAACTATGAAATCCATGGTGATCCGCTACCACTTCCACTTTGGAATCTCTAACCTCTGAAGCAATCCACCCGGTCTCTGATGCTCATACTTCACTTACTGATAGTTAAGGAATAGAGCTACAAACCCCCCACTATATCCTTCTTCATTCTCCTCCACCAATAGTGCTGCCTCAAATCCTAATACATCTTCGCGGCACCCGGATGAATAGAATATCGCAAACTGTGGGCCTCCTCAAGAATCAACTCACGTAGCCCCTCCACATTGGGCACACAAATCTGACCATGCATACTCAATACCCCATCATCCCCAATAGTCACATCTATGGCATCATCGTGATGAACCGTGTCCTTAAGGACAAGCAAATGGGGATCATCATATTGGCGCTCTCTGATGCGATCATATAAGGAAGACCGAGAAACCACACAAGCTAGAACCCGGCTTGGCTCTGAAATATCCAATCTCACGAGCTGGTTGCCCAAAGCCTGAACATCAACTGCAAGAGGTCTCTCCCCAACGGGAATGAATGCGAGACTACCCATAATCACTGCCTTCCCTACTCAAGGCATCGACCACCATATTGGCCTTCCCAGGATGATAGAGAATGGTGATATCATAGTCCTTTAGCAGCTCCAATCATCTCCGCTGCCTCAAATTTAGATCATGTTATTTGAACAAGTGTTGGAGACTCCAATGATCCGTAAACACCTCACAAGACACACCGTAGAGATAATGCCTCCAAATCTTTAATGCATGAACGATGGAAGCTAACTCCAGATCATGAACAGGGCAGTTCCTCTCGTGAGGCTTCAACTGACGCGAAGCATAAGCGATCACTCAAACCTCCTACATCAACACACATCTAATGTCGATCCGAGAAGCATCACAATACACTATATAAGAGCCTGAAATTGATGGCAAAACTAGAACTGGCGCTGTGGTCAAGGCAGTCTTGAGCTTCTGAAAGCTCTTCTCACACTCATATGACCACCTGAAAGGAGCACCATTTTGGGTTAATTTGGTCAAGGGAGATGCAATAGACGAGAATCCCTCCACGAAGCGACGATAATAACCGTTCAAGCCAAGAAAGCTCTGAATCTCTGTAGCTGAGGAAGGATCGTGACAACTCTAAATTGCCTCTATCTTCTTCGGATCCACCTGGATACCCTCACTAGACACCACGTGCCCTAAGAATGCCATTGAACTTAGCCAAAACTCACACTTGGAGAACTTGGCATAAAACTTCTCCTCCTTCAATTGTTGCAACACAATCCTCAAATGTTGGGCATGCTCCTCCTCGCTACGAGAGTACACTAGGATATCATTAATGAACACTATGACAAATAAGTCGAGATAAGGCTAAAACACACTGTTCATCAGATGCATGAACGCTGCTGGGGCGTTGGTCAGCCCAAAAGACATCACAAGGAATTCATAATGACCATAACGGGTCCTGAAAGTTGTCTTTAGAATATTTGAGTCCCGAATCTTCAACTGGTGATACCGAGACCTCAAATCAATCTTGGAGAACACCCTCGCTCCCTGAAGATGGTCAAACAGATCATCAATACGTGGCAAAGGATACTTCTTCTTAATTGTGACTTTATTCAACTGCCTATAATCAATGCACATTCTCATAGTACCATCCTTCTTCTTCACAAACAACACTGGTGCACCCCAAGGAGACACACTAGGCGTAATAAACCTCTTATCAAGGAGTTCCTGAAGCTTCTCCTTCAATTCCTTCAACTCAGCTGGTGCCATGTGATATGGTGGAATAGAAATGGGCTGAGTGCCCGGCACCAAGTCAATATCCCTGTCGGGCGGCATACCCGGCAAGTCTGCAAGAAACACATCCAAAAATTCCCGCACCACCGGAACAAAATCAATAGTAGGAGCATCAGCACTAACATCCCTCACAAAGGCCAAATAAGATAAACAACCCTTCCCATCCATCCGTTGGGCCTTCAAATATGAAATCACTTTACTGGGAACATAGTCTAGAGAATCTCTCCACTCAATCCTTGGCAACTGGACATCGCCAACATCACAGTCTTAGCGTGGCAATCTAGAATAACATGACATGGAGACAACCAATCCATACCCAAGATCACGTCAAAATCAACCATACTAAGCAACAAGAGATCAACTCTAGTATCCAGACTCCCAATGGTCACTACACACAACCGATATACACGGTCCACAATAATAGTATCGCCCACCGGCATAAGGATATGAACGGATGCAAATAAGGACTCACAGGGCATATCTAGATAATGAGAAAAATATGATGAGATATACGAATAAGTTGAACCAGGGTCAAATAGTACAGAGGCCTCCCTGTGGAAAACTGAGACAATACATGTGATCACTGCGTCTGAAGCAACAGCATCAGGTCTAGTAGGAATAGCATAGAATTGGGCCTGACCACCACATGATTAGCCTCCCCATCTAGGGCGACCCCTAGCTGACTGAGCTCCACCCCGAGCTAGCTGGGCGGTTGATGAAGTAACGGGTGTTAAAGTCGTAGGCTGACTCCTCTGCTGAGCTGGGCCTCCCGTAAGGCGGGGACAATACCTCTTTATGTGACCCATATCTCCACACTCGAAACAACCCCTCCTTGCAAATGGCGGTGGGGACTAGAGGGAGCCCCGAGCACTAGAATACCTGCTAGAAGAACCCGGTGCCGATGAGCCCTGAGATGAAGGTGCATGGGACGAACTCTGAGCTGGAAGGGAACTGAGAGATGACTGGACCTGATGTGTACTGTATGAACCATGGCTGGATGATGCACCACGGTGAACTGGACGAGCCGTTTGAACATGCCTATAAGGACGACCCCTGCCGTGGTAGAACTGACCTCCAGAAAGAACACCACTAAAACCTCCTGACCCACGAGGCCTTTTGGACTCCCTCTCACCCTGCTACTGACTGTGGACCATCTCTATTTGCCGAGCAATATCGACAACCTCATCAAAAGTAGCACCAAATACCCTCTCCCTAGTCATAAGCAACCGCAACTGATATGTGAGGCCATCGATGAACCTCTGAATCCTCTCCCTATCAATGGGAACCAGCCAAACTGCGTGATGAGCCAACTCAGAAAACCTCATCTCATACTGCATCACAGACATGCCATCCTGACGAAGCTACTCAAACTGTCTGCGCAGCTCCTCTCTGCAAGACTACGACATGAACTTCTCCAAGAAGAGAATGGAGAACTCCTTCCATGTAAGTGGTGTTGTACCGACCAGCCTGCGCCTCTCATAAGCCTCCCACCATCTGAAGTCAGCCCCATAAAACTGAAAAGTAGTGAGCGAGACTCCACTGGTCTCCAGAATACCCGCTATCCGCTCGTACCTATCCAGAAAGCCCTGAGCATCCTCTGACTCAGCACCGCTAAAAGATGGAGGTCAAAGCCTCCCAAATCTCTCAAGCCTCCTCTGCTCATCATCATCCATAACGGGGACTACCGGGGCCTGAGCAGCTGCAACCGGCTGGGCTGGTAGTGCCCCGGGTATATGAAGTCCATGCACTACCTGCTCTGGAGTACTGGCGATAGGGGTATGAATACCTCCCCGGGCCTGAGAAGTAGTAGGTGCGGCCTGAGCCAAAAGCACCTGAGAAAGGCTAGTGCAAACTGTCAATATCTGGGCTAAAGCCTCCTGAAGGCCTGGTATCACAATGGGCACAGCTGGTGCCTGAGCTCAACTGCATCGGGTACCTATTCCTGAGCTGGAGCGATTGGTGGGTCTGTAGGTGCTGCCCTAGTTGTTGTACGAGCTGCACCCCTATCCTCGCGGCCCTAGCTGGTGGTACTGGTAGCTGTCTATCCTACCCGGACACCATCTGTGAGAGAATAGAATAACAAAAGTTTAGTTACCGGAATCAAAAAATCCGCACGACAAGAATACAAGAATGTGAAATTTCCTAAGGGTTTGGACGCCTCTCGAATATAAGTACAGATGTCTCTATACCGATCCGAAAGACTCTACTAAACCTGCTCATGACTCGTGATACCTATGTAACCTAAGCTCTAATACCAACTTGTCATGACCCAAAACCAACGGTCGTGATGGTGCCTATCGTGGAACTAGGCAAGCCAACTACTCAACCAGTTCAACCAAGTAAAAACTTTGAAAATAAAATGGAAGCAGTTAATATTTAAGAAAACCATTTAACAACTGAAATAAAACCACAACGCAATACAAATCTCTCCCAAAATCGGACTGTCACCGAGTACATGAGCATCTATACCAGGATACATCCTACTACAATGTCTGAGGAATAAGAACTGAAATACAAATAATGATAATGAAGGAGAGTCAAGTCCTGCGATCGCCATGCAGCTACCTCGATAGTCTACGAGATCTCGACTCCTCACTCAATAGTCGCTGTAACCGGAAGCACCTGGATATGCACACGAGGTGTAGGGTGTAGCGTGAGTATAACCAACTCAATAAGTAACAAATCCAAACTATGGACTGAAAGTAGTGACGAACTCAACCGGCATAGTTCAATATAGAAAATAACAGTGCAGAAATGTAGACATGCTTTCAAGTTCGATAGATATCTCAAAACAGTAAAATGGATCAAATCTGAATGATATGAAGAATATAACTCCTTTACTTCTACGATGCCAATGCACATGTTGTATGTGACGCACCATGTTGACGGCCTCATGTGCTCACACTCTCAAATGCTCAATCACTCGGTACTATATATGGCCCATACGGCCCAGGGAAGATCCATCCCGGAATATATACATCACTGACCATCAGTCACCCAGTACCTAATAGGGCCAATCCAGCCCGTGGAGAAGATCCATCTCCTAGTGTATAATGCTTCGGACAAGATCCATGTCCAGGGAAGATCCATCCCTCAATAATATCAACTGCGCTCACTGGGGGGGTGTGCAAACTTCGGAGGGGCTCCTTCAGCCCAAGCACTATCATAAATCAGTATAACCGCTGCGGCGTGCAGCCCGATCCCATAAATGTCACCCATATTGAGTCCCCCGACTCACTCAGTCATCAATCTCTCTACTCTCTCTCTGACGGGCTCACAATGTCATGATACTACCCGGAAACAATGATATGATGTATCAATAAATAACAACAGAGACTGAGATATGATATGAACTAAATGAATATGACTGAGCACGAAATATCAATGAAATCAGTAAGACAACAACAAGAAACGACCACTATAGGTCCCAACAGTACCGACATAAAGCCTAAACATGATATCTAGCATGAGTGACAGCTCAATTACTTTATCACATGATGAAAACACGGATATTAATAAGGTAGAACCAATATACAGTACCATAGAATCGACCAGGTCAAAATTCTCACAGTTCACGCCCGCATGCCCGTCACTTGGCGTGTGCGTCACCTCAATACCAATCACATAATACATAAATTCGTGGTTTCGAACCCTAAGAATCAAGTTTAGAAGTGTTACTTACCTTAATCCGAGCAAATCCCTACTCCAACATGCATTTGCCTCTCAAATTGGCCTCCAAATGACCCGATCTAGCCACAAACAGTAAAATACAATCAATACGGGCTAAAGGAATCAATTCTACAAGAAATTACTAAGTTATAACTAAATATCCGAAATTGGTTTCAAACCGCCTCCCGGGCCCACATCTCGGAATCCAAAAAAACTCACAAAATCCGAAAGCCCATCCCACCACGAGTCTAGTCATACCAAATTCATCAAAATCCGACACCAATTGGTCATTCAAATCCCCAAAATCAACTCTCTCAAATCCCTAGCCTCAAACCCCCAAATTACACCTCAAAAACACACCAATTAGGTGGAAAATCAGTGGGGAAACATAATTATTGAAGAAAAATGAACACAAGGAGCTTACCTCAAGAAGCTCTTCAAAAACCCTCTCAAAAACCTCTAAAATCCGAGCTCAAAATGTTAGAAATGGAAAAACTCTCGGAACCTTCGTTTATATAGGTTCTGCCCAGGCTTTCCGTACCTGAGGCAACTAAGCCGCTTCTGCGGCCACGCAGGAGCAATAAAATACCCTCTCCCTCATCCGCTCCTGCGGACACGCCCCTGCGTGATATCCTCCGCTTCTGCGGAGCCCAGTTCCCCTTCCTTCCTTCGCTTCTACGGCCTTCACCCCGCATCTGCGGTCTCGCAGGTGCGGGAAAACCTCCACACCTGCATCCCTCTGCCTTCTCTCCTCCATCTCCGCATCTGCGGACCTTTACCCACATATGTGGTCTCGCATCTGCGGTTCCCACTACGCAGGTACAATTACACCAGCAGCACACAGGCTTCAGCAACTTCTCAAATCAAATTCTAAGTCCGTTAACCACCCGAAATCAACCTGAGGCCCCCGGGACCTCAACCAAACATACCAACAAGTCTTAAAACATCATACTAACTTAGTCGAATCTTCAAATCACCTCAAACAACATCAAGAACACGAATCGCACCCCAATTCAAGCCTAATAAACTTTAAAATTTCCAAATTCTACAAATGACGATAAAACCTATCAAATCACGTCTGATTGACCTCAAATTTTGCACACAAGTCACAAATGACACCACGAACCTACACCAACTTCCGGAATTCCAATTCGACCCCAATATCAAAAAGTTCACTCACGGTCAAACTTTCCAAAATTCCAACTTTCGCCATTTCAAGCCTAATTCTACTACGGATCTCCAAATCACAATCTGGACACACTCATAAGTCCGGAATCACCTAACTGAGCTAACAGAACTATCAAAATTCAAATTTGATGTCATTTACACATAAGTCAACATCCGGTCGACTTTTCCAACTTAAGCTTTCCATTATGAGACTAAGTGTCTTAATTCATTCCGAAATCTCTCCGGATCCGAACCAGCTAACCCGATAAGTCATATAAAAACAATAAAGCACAAATGGAGCAATAAACGAGGGAATGGGGCTATAACTCTCGAAACAACCGGCCGGGTCGTTACATGCGACTGTCACGTGGCGTTCGGAGGCCCATGCGAATCGACGCGTTCTCCTTCATCTTTTCATTCATGAATCCAAGTGATGTCACCAAACTTTAAGACGTGTACACTGATTTAACAAACAAAGCATTGGCATTTTATCCATATTTACAACTATTCTTAACCAAGTCGTGACTGCCCCGTTTATACAACATACATGGAACCACTCCAGTCTGAGTCAAGGCATCAAACTGACATATTAGCCATAGCCTCTTGGAATATCGGTGCAACAATAAATCCCTCTAGTTACTGAGCGGGTACTAGAGCCTAAACCTTATCATCCATAACTTGATCCTCCACCTGATCCGCAAGCGGGTCCGCTGATACTACCCTGGCATGTCCACGAGCTCCGATAGGTGATCTACTCCTACTTGCGACTCCTTGGCCCTCCCCCGAGCCCTGTCTCTCCTGGCTATCAATGGTGGTACTACCTCTCCCTCACCTACTGCTACTGCTGAAGCGCGCGTTCTAACCATCTGTGAGAGAGCAGAATAGAAATATCTAGACTTAGACAATAATCAACTCATGATAAAGAATCAAGAAAGGAAAAGATCCTAAAGTCCTATAGCCTTCCATAGATCGATATTGACACCTCTATATCGATCCACAAGACTCTACTAGGCATGCTCGTGACTTGTAAGACCCATAGAACTTAGAGCTCTGATACTAACTTGTCACATCTCAAAATCCCACCAAAGATTGATGGTTCCTAACTCACTTACTAGGCAAGCCAACTATCAACAACAATAATAAGATCTAATTATTAAGTCATTAGTAGAGATATGATAAAGAATATAAAAGCGGAACAAGTCTCAAAGTAGTATCATGATATGAATAAGTCTCTTCACACTATCTCACAGCACAAATTCATGTGCATGACATAGGCCACGTGTCCAAATCAAGCACCAAGTCCGAGTGCCTACACTCACAAGGCCCAAAGTAACATGGGTAATCACCTGATTCTGGAGGGGCGAATTCATATCCAAGTATTGATCATTTTACAATCAATGATCAATAACCAATAATTAATATCTGCTCATAGTGTCCTTAGCGCCAAATCCTCAACTTTCCATATTGTTCAGCTCTCCAAATCATGCGTATGTATATGAAATAATCTTATTAATAGGCACCAGAACATAATAATAGAAATGCATATAAAATCTCACATGACTAAAAGATGACTATGGCTATTCATGTAATTCATTTTATTACAACAGTTTAATAAGTTATTTCAACATTCAAGTCTAATCATAATATTTAACATGATTAAATTAAGTCATTTAACCACCAAATCATGAATCAAATAAGACAAGTGTATGATTACGGCTTAATAAGAAAGCTTAACATTGAAAGATAATCGGTTATGCCCAATTTAATAAGTTATTACCTTAAGCATGCTTCTAAATCATAATTATGAGTTATCACGTAGTCATACAATCAATGAAATATAGATAATAAATTTACATAGTCCAAACAAGGTATAATAATCCAAACTCTACTGGATGATCATAACCTAGCTACGCATATACGCTCGTCACCTAGTATATATGTGGCTTCTAAATCAAGTAACAAGTAGCAAATAGATCACATATGGGAAGAATTCTCTCTTACAAGGAGAGATAAGAGACTTATCTCCACCTAGTAGCACCTTCAACCTTCCAAAATTGCTTTTTCTCTCAACACCTCCAAACGACTCGAAACTAGTCAAATATTACTTAAAATGAGTCAATACAAGCTTTAGGAATTGATTACATAACAAAAAAGATTTAATCTTTAACTCAGATTAAAAAGTCAAAAAAAGTCAACATGGGTCTCGGAAAATTGATCATAGATATAGCTCACACATAACCCCATGATTCCAAATATATGATTAGATTCCAAATCGGGTTCCAATTTCATAATCAAAATCCCAAAAATTACTCTCTTAAGTTCATACAAAAACCTCAATTTTTACACTTTAAATCCTTGATTTAGGGGTTAAAAATCCATGTAGATTATTAAAATATAATCACAAATGATTAAAAATCACTTACTCTTTTGGCTTGTATGAAAATCTCCTTGAACAATCGTCTCTCTCCCAGTCTAGGGTTCAAAATATGAGAAAATGGGAAAAAATCCAGAAAATCACAACTTATATAGTGTGCCCAGCATTACCCTTCGTGAACGCGACCTCAGCTCCGCGTTCGTGAAGCAAACAATACCTTTGTTCATCAGCCTTCGAGACCCTTGGCCTCGATCACTTCTCCTTTTGCCTCGTACGAGGTTACGTAACCCCGTACGAGGTGAAACCCTTGTTCATCAGCCGATATCGGTCCCTGTTCGACCTTGGTTCTCGGTCGATGTCCCTTTTAATAGGGGACCCAAAACCCAACTTGTTGTCTTCGACTCTAATCTTCGATTGATATCGATTGTGTACGTCGGCCCAGGTAACAGCCAGGTACTCGATCAAGTTTTGCTTCAACCGTCGTGAAGCCATCTAGTTTCATTCGTTCAGTCCTTGGTGAAAACTTGAACGGCCCAATCGTCCGTGACCGGTGGTAGATCCATTTGTTCCATTTGAAAATGAGATGCGAACTCTCTTAGCATCTCGTTATCTTTTTGTCTTACCTTGAAAAGGTCTGACTTCCTGGTTTCGACCTTTATGGCTCCGACACGTGCTTTTACGAAAGAATCTGCAAGCATAGCAAAAGAATCGATAGAGTTAGGCGGTAAATTATGATACCATATCATCGCTCCCTTTGACAGGGTTTCACCGAACTTCTTTAATAATACGGATTCGATCTCGTCATTTTCTATATCGTTCCCTTTGATGGCACATGTGTAAAAGGTGACATGTTTGTTGGGGTCGATCGTTCTATTATATTTAGGAATTTTGGGCATGCAGAACTTCTTGGGGATCGGTTTTGGAACCACACTCGGGGAAAAGGCTTTTATACGAACTTTTTGGAATCCAAGCCCATCAATATTGGTGGTGCCCCCGGAATCTGATTAACTCTAGAGTTATAAGTTTCTATTTTTTTGTCGTTTGCTTCAATTCTCCTTTCTCCTGACTCTATTCATTTTGTCAGTTCCTCGAGCATTTTAATAATTTCGGGATTAGTCCCCGATTCTTGTTCATTTGACCTTACTATAGCTGGCCCCGTATTGTGGGTGATTTCTTGGGGTGGACCGGGCTCGAGCCTGCTTGGTGCCTGGGTTTGGCTCTGCAACTAAGCTATCACTACCTGTTGAGCTTGTAATATTTCGAAAATCATACGCAGGCTGATCCCGTCTTCTACAGGATTTTGGATATTTCGAACTGCAGATCAAGATCCACCATGAATGTTGCTTTCGGGGTCGGAGCGTTGGTTCGCCTTAATGGCCACATGTGAACTAACGTCAATTGGATCTACAGCTCGAGTTCCAACGGGGTCGACGAGCGGCCTTTCATCCCCGGGCGTCAGGTTGTTATTCTCATCTTGAAGGCCAGCTTCGTTATCGATAGGTAGGGCCATTAATTGGGAGTTCGTCATTTTTAACCTGAAATCAAAGACACTTCCAAGAGCAAGTGTAAAATAGTGTGTTTCACAGAGATTCGTACCAAATAACCACTTTTATCCTTAGCCTCACGGTGGGCACCAAATTATTTACCCGAAAAATAGATAGAGTTGAATTTACACGTAGTTCTAAGGATACGTAGTATGAATTGGTACAAATCAGGAAAGATAAATAAATGTGTATTGAAATTAGTTATAAAAGAAATGAATGCAAACCATATGAACTAATTAGCCTAAGCCTTCAAGTTTAATCACCTCTAAATCGGGTGAAGAACGATTGATAGAAGAAACAATTTGACTAAAATACCCAAAGCCACCAAAAAATAGTATTGACTTTGTTTTCTGTATATATTAGAATGAATGTGTGTATGAATTAATGCCCTCTTATAAATAATAACCACTCTTAATATAGTGGGGAATTCCATTTTGGATATAATTAAAAATACATAATGGGGGTCCCATGATAGACTAATTAATTAACTTTTCTTTGATTTTCGCCGAGATTCTTTCCCCAAATGCGGCTAAAACGGTTCTTTTGTCCTGTGGCTCGATCTCGATCTTGGCCGGTCTCGGTAAGGGTCGATCTCTAGGTCTCGAGCTCTGGGTTTCGAGCTCGATATTGATCGGTCTCTGGGTTTCGAGCTCGATATTGATCGGTCTCTGGGTCTCGAGCTCGATATTAATCGGCCTCTGGGTCTCGAGCTCGATATTATAATGACGAACCTAAGTCCATCATTCTCCAATCTTGATTAATTACACGAAGGGCAAACACGGTTTTGACCGTATACACTCTTTCTGGTGGAGTTCAAAGATTGAAAAGCAAAGAAAAATGTATTGGCTTTCATGGCAGCGCGTTTAGGAAAGAAAATAAAATAGAGATTGGAGGTTTTCAAGATTGGTTAAGTGTACTTGAGTTTTTATAACTTGCATTGTTTTAATATGGCTATACTTGGAAAGCAGGAGTGGAGATTTCTTTCTGCCAAAATGTTCTTCTCTGTCGAGTC
Source organism: Nicotiana otophora (assembly GCA_000715115.1). Taxonomy (NCBI): domain Eukaryota; kingdom Viridiplantae; phylum Streptophyta; class Magnoliopsida; order Solanales; family Solanaceae; genus Nicotiana; species Nicotiana otophora. Next base: position 17,616 of record AWOL01S0024388.1, on the reverse strand, counting down.
TTCAAAGCTAAATTTTTTTGTTCATGGACTTTCTTATCGACGTAATTAGGCCAAAATCCTAGCTACGTTTGGAAAAACATTTTGCTTTGTAAGGAGCTATTATAAAATGGTCCCCGGTGGGGAGTGGAGAATGGTAACAAAAATTAGTATTGGTAATGACCCTTAGTTGCCTTTGGATATATTTTTTTTCTCGAAAGTCATTTATCTATTTAAGCTCAAGGTATGTGGGTTACTGTTTTGTGAAGACGGTAGAAGGTGGGATGAAGAAAAAGTTCTCTCTATTTTTAATGAAGAAAGAAAAAGCAAAAATGATATGTATTTCAGTTAAGGTAAGAGGAGAGGTTGATCGCTTAATTTGGCATTTCAAAAAAAGGGTCTTATATGGCTAAATGAGGTTATCATCTTTGCTACTAACTTTCTCTGGCTTCGGATGTGCACGGAGCTTTTGTTAACTAGAAAAAGCTTTGGAACTTGGAGTTATCTCTAAAAATTAAAGATTTTATTTAGAGATTAGCTCGAAATGTTATGCCTATTAAGTCAAATTTACTAGCTAAAAGTGTTAATCATCAAGTGGGGTGTTATTTTTGTGGATCAGAGAAAGATAGTAAACATGTGTTCCTTGATTATGTAACGGCGAGAGAGGTTTTGAGAGCGCCACATATGAGCTGAATGTAGATAAAGTTAATATGGCTGAGTTTCTTAGCTATGTGGTTAATGATTCAGAGTTTTTGAAGACTCAACAGACTTGTGCAGTTCATAAAAAAAAGTGGTTCATGAGAAACGAGTTTCCGTGATAGTAAAGTTCTTCCTCCTACTTTATGTTATTTGAAGCTCTAGATTTTTTGAGTGAGTGGGTATTTGGCTATTTGCCATGGCTGAAAAGTGGTTGGGAGATCTTATGGATGTTTCCTCTTGGGTTATGGCCACTTCTTGGTCTAAGCCTCCACATGAAAATCTGAAAATGCAATATTGATGTAGCTATTTCCTCGCTTCAGGTCACAACGGAGAGTAGGGTTTGTTGTACATGATTATGCTAGTCAATTTGTAGCTGCAACTTCTTCGATTTTTCAAGGTCGTGCCAATCTTAGGCATTGTTGAAAATTGAAATTATGGGCTTGCATTCCTCTCGGCTAATAGTTCCAATATTTTGGTGGCCCGTGTATAATCGAATGTGATGCTCAGAAAATTGTGCTTTCTTACAATCTACAGAGTTCAAAGTGTTATTGGATAGTTGTTGTTTCTTGTTAAAGAAAAACCCCAATGTTTTTCTAGTTTGGATTAAAGGCAAACAAATTTTGATTGCTCATTGCTTGACTAGAGAATCTAAAATTTTACTAATTTTTCCCCTTTCTATTAGGAACATGCTCCTAATTTTATTGTAAATTTGTTGGTAGATAATTTCAGTTTAATAAAACTGTTTGTTTGAGTTTTTTAAAAAAAAATGGAGAAGAATCAATGTTTCCCTCATGATCGCCAACTTATTAATGGTTAACCAAATATCACAAGTGAAAATTATACCAAGCACAACCCACCTTAGCAGAAAATCAAAAGTCGAGCAGCACCCCCTTCCTCCGGCGTGATCATAAGCAGCTTTTTTTATACCGAGCATCTCATGATGATCAATAAGATGATTCATATACATGATAAGTTAGTATATATATACACAGACAAAATGAGCAGGGAAATAGGAAAATGCCTTTATGAGGCAACAAAATTGGAAGAATTACCAGTACACATACATATCGGTCTCACTATGATGAGCCTAGCAATTCTAATGACTTCAGTTGCATCTAAATATCTACTCCCCTACATATGAACATTCTGCTAACTGGCTAAACGGACCAAATGCAGATAAAAAAGCCCTTTCTTAGAGATTAAAGAGATATCTAAGATCTTCTACAGTTAGTCGACTAGCTGTGCCTCCACTTTGATCTTCACCAAAAGCGGATGCAACCATATTTCTTTTGTCCTCCTGAAATTATAAGATGATATTGAAATCTAAAAGATTAGGCATCGATGAACACTACACAAGGTGCGCATAAGAGCCAAAACTAATCACCATTCTGTGTTTTAACCAAGTCTCTGGAAGTGTTGATTTCAAATATGAAACAGAAAGCAAATTACAGAAGAAAACAGAGAGAAGATGGTTGCTGAATAGATACAAGGATAATAATCACAAGAATAACACAGTAAAAAAATAAGGACAGGATTTTAAGGCCAGGGAACAGAATCGGAACAAACTCATGCAGGAGAGTGGGTGGGGGGGAGAAAGTGAGATATAACGACTCGCCAAACATCATGCCAAAAAACTATGTGGTTCAACTAAAGAACATAGAAAAAATGTGGGGCTGATCCTTGATTGTTAATCCAGATAAAATGACAGGGTATACAGTGAGAGGTTAACCTGGAGAGCTAGAATTCGATCTTCAACTGTGTCTTCAATTGTTAATCGAGACACAGTGACCGCACGAGTTTGTCCTATTCTGTGAGCTCGATCAATAGCCTGATCTTCCGTAGTTGGATTCCACCAAAGGTCGAGAAGAATTACATGACAAGCTGCCACCATATTTAGGCCAAGATTTCCAGCTTTTAGTGACATCAACATGACAGTCACCTGCAAAAGAACTTACGCTTGAATTTGAAATACAATAAGGTTCAAGGAGAAAGAAATGGTTAGATTGGGAAATCCAAAGTATGCAATTAAAAACTTCAAAACAAAGAAGCACTACCTTGCTGTACTGGTGCTCCAATGTGCTAAAGAAATGACTAAATAAAGCATAGTTATTAGTCCACACCACTCTATTTAAGTTTTTATACTAATTGCGAACATGGTGCTAGAGAAGGTACTCCTCGTCACTATAAAGACCAGTAGAAGGAAAAGGACATTCAAACTCTTTGAATGAATTGCATGTACGATAAGGGTATAGCAGGAGAAAAAAATTCCTGAAGAAAAAACATATGTACAGGCATTTCCTGAATGGTATATGAATGTAAAATTATCTAGTAATGAACATATTCAAGGTTAGACCTATACCTTACCATCAAATAATAATCCTGAAGTCCTATAACAGTATTGCCAAATTATCATTTCTGAGCAGTGGACTAGGAAGAGGGTATTCAAGGTTTTGCACCACGCAAGCACAAAGAAAATCAAAGCCACCCTGCTAAAGTTTTTCACAAAACTAGCGAACATTCTTCACACTCACGTGAGAAGATGTAAGATGAAAAGAACCTTACTCGTTCCTCAATCCCACAAGATTGCACGAAGTGTTGAATAAAGGAAGAAAAAACAAAATAAAAGACAAGCCACGTTTATGAAGCAAGAGCTTAGAAAAACTAATCACCAATGTTTATTTTCAGCATACTGAGCCCTTTAAATAGACCTTACCCTTTAAATAGGCCTTACAATGAGTAAAATTGATGAGGTTAAGGCAAATTAATCCTAATTAAACCAGAATAAAAACAAGGTTAAGAAAAACATATACTAACTAAAATAGGAAAAAGAATTCTAGTAGGAATGAAATGCTAAGTAACAATCCTAGATGACTAGAATTACAAATATAATCCTACTAACACAAGAATCAAATTACTAGGAAACAGGAAATAAGAATTCCTAATCTTTATGAATAAGAAAGCCTAATATTGAATGGATTCTAAGACTTCTTGAATTTCTTGGTATCTTGGCCTTCTTGATCTTGCATCATTCTCCCCTGGTTGAAAAAGACTCGTCCTCGAGTCTAACAGCTTTCGTAAATAGCGCAAGATTTGTTATAGTAAAGAATGGGGACCAAATACTCACCAAGTTTAAGTTACATTTTGTATGCTTATCACAGAGCTTCTTCACGTTGCAAGAAAACTTTGCATTTGGTCGAACTACATCCCTCTAAGTTTCAAATTTCTACCAAACTTTCTCCATGTAATCTTTCTATGTCGACTCTCAAACTTCATGAAGTTATTGGTGTCAAAACTTCATGGAACTTAACCAATTCTATGTCTAGCTTTGAATTAAGTATGGAGATCAACGCTCTTCTTGAGAATGCATCAATTGCAACGTTTGTACACCAACAGTCGCTTTGGTGATAGCTGGATATAGTTATGACGTGAAGATATCTTGTTTCTCCAATATACCTCAAACTCTCTATTATCCACTTTTTTTAGGAAATCCTTGTTCTTGTTCATGCATATTTTTATGGACTTTAAAATTAACGCAATATGCTACCTTATTTAGAATGATATAGTCAACAATTATGTCAATATTGTGTTGAGNGAATCCTGTCCACACTTCTCTAGCCAATGAATTATTCTCATGCTGATCATAAAAGAGTGACGGGTTCAGAATAAGTCCAGCTGCATGCAAAGGTCTATGAAGTTGCTCACTCCATCTTGCATCAATGATCTGAAAGACCTTTGCATATTTCTGCTCATCAGTGAATGATGCTTGAATAGCCTCCTTGGCCCTATCCATAGCTTCATAGAGGTAGCCCATTGGTGGTTTTTGCTCCCCATCCACCAAACGGAGTACTTTAACCAAAGGGCCACCAATTTTAAGAGCATGAAGGACATTATTCCAAAAAGAATAAGAAAGAATAATGCGTGCAACATCTTTCCCTGCACTTTCCTTTGCAAATTTACTCTTGCTCCATTCCTCTGAAGTGAACAACTTTCTCAAATTGGATTTTTGCAAGTGGATACTATGTAAAGTCAAGAAAGCAGTGGCGAACCTTGTCTTGCCCGGTTTCACCAAATTTTTTTGTCCGGTGAATCTTCTCATCATATTCAATAACAAGGGCCGCTGAGAAATATAAGAATGTACCCTAACGCCCTGGCCAAAAACTGTAGAGAAGGGTTTTTCCTTGAAAATGTCCCCGAAGATTAAGTTGATACAATGAGCCGCACATGGAGTCCAATAGACATTCTTGTACGCTCCTTCCACCATGCCACCCGCTTTCACATTTTCACTCGCATTATCAGTGACCACTTGAACAACTTTGCTTGGGCCAATCTTTTCAATGGTGTTCTGAAACAAGGTGAACATTTTGATGTGGTCAGTGGATGAGTCGCTAGCATCAATGGACTCAAGAAACAAACTTCCCTTGGGAGAATTCACCAACACGTTAATAATCATTTTCCCAGTTCTTGCCGTCCACTTATCCATCATAATGGAGCAGCCATACTTGTTCCACGCAACTTTATGTTCCTCCACAATTTTATTAGTCTCCTCCACTTCCTTATTTAGATAAGGACCTCTAATTTCATGATAAGTGGGAGGCTTCATTCCAGGTCCGTATTGACCAACGGCCTCAATAAAGTCTCCAAAAGTGTCAGTATAGTTGACACAATTGAAGGGGAGCCCAGCATCATAGACCAATCTATAGGACCTTTAGTCTTTTCCACCGNTTTAAAAAAACAGACTCAGTGTCGCTTTTTTAACAGAAGCGATCGCTTCGTCGCTTTGCTCGCTTCGTCGCTTCGTCGCTTCCTCCGTTGAAGCGTGCGCTTCCCTCGGTCGAGTCGCCTCAGGCAGCTAGAAGCGACACTGAGTCGCGTCGCGTCGCTTCGCGCTTAAAGCGACGAAGCGATCGCTTTTCTAAACACTGGTTGAGCATCTCTATAAGGTGGAAAGTCGATGACAAACATGGTTGGATACTCTAATGGATCGTCATAAAACTTTGATGGTAAAGCCTCAACTTGTGAATCCAATGCATGGTCTTCGTTTCTTTGATATTGGTCTTCATCAGTTTCATCCCCTTCACTCCCTTGAAAATTTGAATATTTATCATATTGGAAATGGTGCCTCGATACTCTTATGCCTTGGTTAGCTTCAACCTCTTCAGCTTGCTCAATATATCTTGCTCTATGCGGTTGAATTGGTGGATATCGAAGTGGTAGACGTGGCGATAGTACTGGTATGTTATATGGTGGAAGAGGTGGTGGTGGTGGAGGTTGTAGGCGTTGTGATGGATATGGTGGCTAATTTGAAGCACCAAGCGTCCAACTAATTCAGTCAAATTCGCCATTGATTCCTTCAAGCCATCTAGCTACATTCAAAGCCATCTAGTTGCACTTAATTTCTTCATTATCCCGTTCAAGGACAATAGTTCTTAATTTTTGAATTACAGATTTTAGCTCGATTGAGAGGATCCCACTTGTTTCTCTAGCGACATAATGGGAAATAGCAAATCAAGACTCGAAACCTGGAACATGTGCTCTGATATCAAATTGATGTACTTTCAAGGTTTTGCACCTCTCTCAAGCACAAAGAAGAGAGAAAAACAAAACCCGCTAAAGCTTTTCACAAAACTAACGAAAGCGTTCTTCAAACTCACATGAGAAGAATGTAAGATGAAAAGAACCTTACCCACTTGTTCCTCAATCCTGCAAGATTACACGAAGTGTTGAATAAAGGAGGAAGAACGAAATAAAAGATAAATCACGTTTTTGAAGCAAGAGAATAACCAATGTTTATTTTTTTTCACGGCATATTGAGCCCTCTAAATAGGCCTTACAATGAGTAAAATTGATAAGGTTAAGGAATACAATCTTAATTAAACTAGAATAAGAATAAGGTTTAAAAAACCTTACCCTAACTAAAATAGGAAAAAGAATTCTAGTAGGAAAGGAATACCAACTAACAATCCTAGTTGACTAGAACTATAAGTATAATCCTATTAAACAAGAATTCTTGGACTTCTTGAATTTCTTGGTTTCTTGGCCTTCTTGATCTTGTATCAGTACTCATTGTGAGTATAAAGAGTAGTTATGAGCCAACTAAATTTAAATTCTTGCGTGCTATGCAAGCATGACAATGGCATAGCTACAAACTATTTTAGAAAAAATTGAAGGTACTGATCTACCTAAGAGGTATATAGGCCTACAATTATCGAGCAATATCGCCAAAGAGGCATAACATGATTTCTTGTCGTATCCATATTTGAAAATGCCACCTCCTGTACTTCCACTTCTTTTTTCTTTTTCTTTTTGTTGTTAGATAAAGGTGGTGTCCAAGAGAAGGTGTGTGCATCAGTACCTACATCTCCCACTATCAAGGTGTTAGATAACTCTGCCGACCAAGACTTAGGAGATGGGAAAAATCACCAAGTGTTTTTTGTCTCCGGTTGAATTTGAACTCTCGTCTCCAAGGTTTGCACCCACTTCAGTGGCTACTAGGCTACAGCCTTGGATGTAGGAAGGCTAGGGAGCATATGGGATATCAATTTCTGGAGAGTCATACATCAATATAAAGGGAAGAGGTTGGGGATTTCTTTTTTATTTTTTCTTCTTTTTTGGATAAATAAGTTGAGATTTCTTATAGAAGAATATATCGACGTGTAGTAGGGATAGATGAAGCAGAGAAGATGATATGGAGGAATCAAAGGTGAAATCCTTTAAGGTGAACTTGTTTTCAATGGAGTTACTAGTAGGGGAGTAGAGGGAAGCATATTTGGAATAAAAAGGCATCAAAGAAAGTAGCTTAAAACAAAAAAGAATCTAAGCAGTGCGAAATCTTATCGGCAGGTGATTTCAGAAGGAGAAAAATTAGAGAGTAGGCTGCTTGTGCAAGGAGTTTGGAGAAAATACATATCACCTCCAATTGCATTGCAGCTCCATATCTATGGACCATGAATTGTGAATAAAGTCTGTCGAGTTGAAGGTTTAAACGATTGGCAAGTAAAAGAAGGCAACTTGGAGGATCAGACCACCATGTCTTTTGGTTTATATGGATGGAAACAAATAGCATATCCTTTCCATAATAGCTAGACGACGTTAGGAGTATTAGAACCATTCTTATTTCATCTAATTTTTTATGGTCCGAAGAGATGACTCCCTTTTGAATAGAGATCTGGGATAACTTAATAGGAGATTGTGGTTGAAATATAAATCCATACTGTTTTGTTTTCCATACACCGTCTTGGTGTGATATTAATGACACTTACTAAAGAAGAAAATATTGGCCATTTTGATATCTAAGAGATTGTAGCTACAACAAGTAAACATACAAGGAAAAGACCAACCTCAGGATTTGTGTTAAACTCTTTGACAGCCCTGTCTCTAGCAGCAAGAGACATTGTACCATCAAGCCTCTCATACTGAAAACAAAACTGGTTCAAAGCACGCTCAACCAAGTTTAACATGCCTGTCCACTGAGAGAAGATAATGGCCTTTATTGGCCCCTTGTCTTGCGATTCTGAATCTGCTTTTCCCAAATTTGACGAATCGCCATTGCATTGCACCAAGCTATCTGATTCTAAATAAGGATCCTTTGACTTAGAACATGAGTGAAGAATTTCAAGAGCAGCTTTTATTTTAGAAGAAATGTACTCATTTTCCATGATGGATTTCTCATCAAATTCAGACAAGCCGGAAGGATCACCATTTACATCATCTGATACACAATTTTTTAGGGTAGCTTTAGAATATACGGCCTCAGGACCAAGTTGTTCTTTGCATCCAAGTGCCGGACATGTATTATCTTCCCCAGTTAAATAATCTGATACACATTGATAGCAGAACACATGTTCACACATGGAGACAACTGCATCTTCGGGCACATCCTGGGGAAATAACAAAGTAGATATCATACTAGCATGTACAACTATTGATAGTTGGACCATGACAAAGACCATAACTATAAAACAAAATAATAAAATAAATCGAAAGACGAGAAATGTGCTACTAGAGAGTGCAATGCAATAGTTATCTTCAACTGTAGCTATACATTCATAGCTAAAAGAGCTCAAATCAATCTAGATGCACATAAGGTATTCCACTTAATCTTCAGATTTATACACATTTTCCTTTTACAAGGGGGCAAAAGCACTTTTGACTTCAAATGCTTTGATGGATAGCAATTTGAAGCTTGTACATATCAGATATGACAGCTCACTGAATTTTATTTTGTCTGTGGACTTATAGTTACACCATTGCTTTGCACTCATTAGTTGTAACTTTGAAGTTTTAAGCTATTTGGTTAGGGAGGCTCCAGTTAGTCAGGGAGATATGGAGGAGGTAATGATAGGTTTTAGCTCACAAAATGTCTCAAGTGCAATATAGACAGTTGAGTTCAGCTTGTCGATAAGGTACTCATGATTAATGGGAGCGTACTAAATCTGAAGCATTTTGTTTTCAGACCAGATCGATCAATGTTTTCTTTCATTTTATTTCCCTATTCTCTTTGAATTCCTCAAAGACCATAGAATCTTAACATTGGCCTTGGAGTAGCGGAATTCAGATTAAGAGCGACAGAAATACACACCAGCTGCCTAGCTCTCTCCTTTCTCCTCTCTTCAGCACCCAAAATCCCTTTTTATATAACCGAGAAATCCCCGAGGGCTAGTGGCTGACAGTTTGAAACTCGGTGAATAATGGTCCGGCCCTACCCTTCTCCACTCCAGGCTTTTGTCTGTGGCAGCGTTAGAGCCTGTGACGTATACCTAACCTACACATCACGTATTGTGCTCTTACCACTAGACTAAAGCCTAGGGGGCATTCAGCACCCAAACTCCCTTAATCCTACTCTTTGTCCAATCGCCCAATTATTATCTTCTCCTACTTGTTTTATTTGTTGTCAAATTTAACATTTTACAAACCAATCAAAATAATAGAGAACTATGCAGCCTGTGTTCTATAAAAAGCAGGCACAAATCTCAAGCAACAACTTTCAACCTTTGGAAAGAAGATGGAGTTGTTTGAGAGCTTGGATGGTCAGCTTGGACTTTAGATACTGTTTTCACGTACAAATGGGGTGGGAGAGGAGGAAGAGAGATGCAGAAAAGGCAATACGAAAATGACCAGCTAAGCATGATATCTCAAGCCAACATACCATTGAAGAAGGGGGGAAAGATGTAACAGTACCTTCTTCAGCAATAAAAGAGAGTTCGAGAGGCTGAACGTGTTTGACATGTCTCAAACACAATGAGGCTTATAAGAACCTAAACATTACATGAACTCTTGATAGCTCAAATAGATCATACATGGAAGTTTTACACATATGAAATTAGCTACTCAGGGTATCCCAATAGCTTCTCAGTATACAGTTATAGAAAGTGGATTGTAAGTGTTTTTATTTCATGTAGTATATCTTTTATTATAAGGCGAATAATTTTATTAATAATGGAAAGATCTCCGTATACAAGCTATATACTAAAAATAGAGACCCTACATAAGAATGTGATTCTCTACAAACGACACCCGATCTTGTATACAAAATGAAACCATATGGGCGCACCAAAAGAAACTAGGAACGAGAGGCTACTCCTCAAATGTAAATAGTCATTCTCTATCCCCTCCGGAGCTCTCCTATTTCTTAGTAGTCTACTCAGATAATATTGCAAAGTACCATAGCATGGTATTAGACAAGCTTTTGTTTCCTTCTCTCAATCTATTAAGTGAACAATTTTGCTGTCCAGATAAGGGAAAAATGGAAAAAGTTCCCGTGACATAACTTATTTCTTTAGGGCTTCTTACTAAATCCACGAACATATAAGCCGTTTGTACTCAAAGAAGAAGAAGACATCTAAATCCCATTCCACTACTGCAGTCATTTCATATCAACACAGACTCGATTGGAGGGGAATGCATGTAACATAGATAAGGACTATTTTCTTTCTAAGACTTCTACCTCAACTTGCAGTTGTACTCTTGCAAAATAGATAAATAATTCAAGAAATGAGAAGACCACAAACTCTACTCATTAGAAGAAAACAAGGATAATGACCAAGGGAAACTTACATCGCATACGGAACATGTTACCAATGAAGTTTCCAATTGTTTCAAGAGATCCTCCACCATTTTCTTTGGGAGTTTCCTCGCCATCTCTGATGAAGCTCTTCCAACAGAATTGTAACTCTCCCTTTTGACAAGTTTTGGGTGGTCACAAGCCTGTCGAAGTCGTAGAAGCATCAATAAGATATTTGCATAGTTTTGCTTCACAGTTCCAGCTGCAGCATATGCCTGCAAGATGAGTACCCTCTTTTATTAAAGATACACCACTAGAGCTAATGAAATCAGCCAAATAACAAAACATCAGAAGACTACTAGAAATCTCAAAGTTGCTCTGGAGGTCAAAATTTTAACAATTGCTTCACAACTCAGAAAAGAACTGAAAGCTTAGTCTTGAAAATGAAGTCTTCTCTATGTAATAGGATTCCGAAATCCAAAACAAGGGAGGTGTGTTAAATTTATCATGAGGATGAGACAAAGGCTTCTTTCTTCTCACATTTCCGTAACCAGATGACATCACTTCATATTCCCCCATCTTCAATTTGATGTCATCTTTTCCTTTTTCTGATCCCCCAAGATATGTAGCATAGAAACATTTTGACCATATTGAACCAAATAAATGGACCTTCAATTCCCCAAATATGAGTAGGATATAAGCATAATGAAGATTACAGTTATGCTAATGTACATCTTTCGCCAGTTAATCATCATATATACTAAATACTTGATAAACAACATATTTACATGCCGAATATCCAAATGCATTAAAATATGGTAGTCTATTAATTTTTACATGTCTAATATCCAAATGCATTAAAATATGGTACTCTATTATCTCACGATTGCACACATTCAGCAGTTTAATAAACCCCACTCTTGCATGTCCCCAGATGTCAACAAATCAAAAGGTGTATCATGTTACAGTCATTCCCAGTGCATATAGTATCAGAGGTTGCAGCTTCCTTGAAAAACTTGTGATGGTCAAGCAAAAGATAACATTATCAATCTGTCATGAGATGTAGCTATATTCAAGTTATAAGACTAGGGGGGGGGCAGCTTTAATAAATTTCAGTGTGTTTTTTATTCTCAATGTAGAACGTCCGTATATATGGTTACTCTTTACATCTTCAGGAAAAGAAGATACCAATTGAGGTGTAGGACATGCTAAAGACAGATGAAATAGATTTTAGACGGTTAAAATGACCTTCTTAAAGTATGTGCGCTTCATGAGCCTTTAGATCAGTCAAAAACTCAATTCAAAAACCACAACTTGAGAACTCAGTTCACATAGCATAGCATGTATTACAAAACATGTCCTTAGTTATTCAGACTTCTGTTGAGCAGAAACTCAAAGACTGACTAGAAATCGAATTTTAAGAAAGTCTATGTTATGTAAGCACTCCCCTTAAGTTATTGGGAGAAAGGTCACAAAAAAGGATGATGTGATGCAGTGAATATTTCTTTTCATCAATAATTGTCAGGTTTGACACATATCGGGCTAAAAGAGGCAGACAGTGAGGTACCTTAAACTGCGATCGCGATTCAGCTTCTAATTTGTTATAGAAAGCTCGTTCCTCGGCAGAGAAAGCCACCTTCTTCAACTGTATAGTTTTTGGTGGTAAGGTTATAATTGGCTCACCATCAATCAGTGTACCTAAATCAGTAACGTTGACATAATCAGATTAGATATAAATATATCTGTCGAAGATGTAGCTAGAAAGTGAATTAACAGACTTAATGAGCACATGAGAGTGAGGGAGGTTTTAACAAATTCAAAAGATCATTTATTGAACAAAGAAATATTAACGCATTCGGACATGCATGCCTGCACCACATAGATGCACGGTAAGGTAAAATAAAATTGTGATCGAGAAAAAATGAATACTGAAAAGCTGCTACAGCATCAAGATCACTCAGTGATCCAGAGAGGAAAACTTGATGGGAGACTATTTAGTAAATAAAAATTTGCTGATGCAACCAGTGTTAGAAGGCAAGGGCATAAAGACGTAAATTACTTTAAAAGGTCAAGGCAGAAGCCCGATCAAAAGGCTTAAACCCCATGATGTTTTCATTTTTGCAGTTTCATTTGCAGAACTACGACTAAAAGAACAATAAGGAGAAGACAAACGTTACCTTTTGTTCGTCGCAACATTATGGCCCTCAAAATCGCTTGAAGCTTTTTATACCCATTAATTGAGTTTATAGCTATTGGAAACTTAATTTGGCTGCAAAATGATTTATATTCAGCATAGGGATCATATCTCAGAAATCTGAAGTAGCTGAATAACTCATCAATGGCATTTTGTATCGGTGTTCCAGATAAGCACCACCTTCGTTTTGCTCTGAGGCTGCAGCATGCTCTAGCTACTTGTGTTCTATGATTCTTTATTGTCTGGGCTTCATCTAAAATCACCCTAAACCAACTGACTTTTGCAAGACCACCACAATTAGGATCAAAGTCATCTGCATCAAATCCTTTTCTGCCCTTTTTTCCCTTCTTATTAAGAGATGGCTTTTTCCGCTTCTTACTTGAAGTGAAGTCAGAAGATATTCCGAATCGTTCTCCATTTTTCTGGTCATCGTCATCCTCTTCAACTAAAGCTTGTTTAGGAACTTCATTTGTCACAATGGCATATGTAGTTAGAACCACGTCATATTTTGCCAATTCCACCGGATCCTTAGTCCTATTGCCTCCATGATAGATTAAAATAGATAGACTTGCTTCATCCGTTACTTTCTCATCCAGTTCCCGAGCCCATTGTCGAAGAACACTTGCTGGGCAAACTACCAAAGTACCAGCTGCTGGCCTCCTACGACGAAACCCCTTTATAGAAGTTCTTGCATCTGGAATCACCTCGACACCATCTGTCTCTCTACGCTGGTTTATTTCCTGAGAAGCAGGAGCAACATTTTCATCATCATCATCCAAATTCAAGGCTTCAGCTTTAATATCATCCAGATCTTTCTCTTTAGACTTATCCTGAGCTGACCTCTGCATCTGTATGAGGGCAATCATTGAAATAGTCTTACCAAGACCCTGTAGCATACCAGAATAAATAAGAAAACATGATGAATACCAACAAAGGTGCAAGAAGAAGCTAAGCAGAATAAGGCAAACGGCATTATACTCGACCTGATCATCAGCCAGAATACCGCCCGAACAGTGAACACTACCAGTTTCTTTTTGAAGTGTCCACGCCAAAGCAATTCTCTTGAGGAAGAAAAATGGTAGTTAGAAGGCATACTATAAAATAAAAAAAATAAAAAGACACATTAATAACAAGAAATAAAAAGATATTTAAAGTAGCACAAGTAGACCTGGTGTCTTAGGAGAGAAACTGACAAAAGACCATCTGGCAGACGAGCCTCCACCTTAGGTTGGTTTAAATCCTGCCAGAAAAGGACATTAGTACGTTCAATTATAAGCTGGGTGAGCATACAAGAGATGCCACCTCTGGAGGCTCATTGTGTGTTTGAAACAATTTTAAGGGGAAAATATCCCCCCCCACACCTAATCATGTTCCAGCATATCCATAAAGTACAGCAATCAGATTCACGTTATGTCTTCCCTAGAGGATAAAACATACATCTTTTGAGAGGTGGGATAGAACAAATATTCTAAGAATTCATTCACATAATTTCCCAGATAAATCGATATCTTTACACCGCACTTGAAAATCCCTGCTCCTTTTCCCTAGAACTGAAAAGATCTAATAATAGACATCGAAATTAAATTAAAAAAATTCCTGGTCAGGTCAATAATGTCATGAAGTTTTTGAATAAAAGAAGGAAATTACAGAAAGGAAACCAAATCCCACCAGAAAGATAAACATTCAGTTTTGTCCAACAGACAAAACAATAGGGCATTCGCAAGAAACAACCACTGTGTTCTAGACTAGCTTTATTCTGTTCAACTGTATAGTTTCAGGCATACAGAATAATTAATTCATAAAATGAAAGGGATATCCATTGGTCCATTATGCAGAGGAGGGAATAGTGAAGACATTCTGATTTGGTGGAGATAAAAGGAAGGATCATTGCATGAAGTTCCTGAATTGTGCAATAAAATACAACATTTACAGATGACAAGAAAGGGCACAAACAAGTACCTGCAGAGCAGCTTGAAAGATCAGTCTCTCATCAGCTGCTGCAGCTCTATCTTCACCTTTCGCAGGGTAATGTAAGGGATCACTTACACTGGTATGTTGAACACCTGAAGTGGACCTTCTGTGCATCAAAGACGGAGGTAACACTCTGTTTCCTTTATTTTCATAGAGAACTAACTCACTATGGTTGCCCCTGTTGAAGCTGTCTTTCCAGTAGTTATCACCAGCACTGCTCGAACTTGCCCATGCAGATTGGTATGATCTTTCATGAGATTGACGAGCCTGACTGAAACCTATATCCTCTACTGAACCAGAAGGATAAAAAGATGTTGGAAGTGTACGCTTTAAAGCTTGTTGTGGAAAATGCTTTCCATTATCTGCATCAGACACAAATGTTTTCTTTTTCAATAAACAGTCCTGTCAAAACTACTGCTGCCTTTAATGCTTGTGGCAGACCATTATTACCATTCCCAGAAGAATACTTGGAATTCCCGTCTCTAATTGCTCGTGAACTTGATGGTCCACTGTCATCAGTAATATTATGATAGTTGGAGGAGCTTCCATTAAGATAAATTGTTCTTTTGGGCGAGCTATCTGACATTGTTCCAAGGTCTAAGTTATAGACAAGTTCACCATAACTTTGTGCTGGGAAGAGAAAAAGGTCATTCTTTACCTGTTGCCCATGGTGGAAGGATTCGAGAAGTGGCAGAATCCCTGAGAGGTGAATCATCTTTGTAGTTGTCTATTTCACGCAAATCCGAATCATCCGAAGAGATACTAATTGCATCCATTGGAGAGAATATAGAACCAACCTGTACTCAAACAGCAACATGGCAACGTCAAAAAAAGATCATAAACCAGGCACTCAAATAATTCATAACTAGATTCAATGGTAAACTATTCCTTTACCAGATGGGAGCGATGTCTTAAAAGCAAGTTAATAACCAGATTACAGAAGAAGGTACGAGTATACTCTAGAAAACCACCAACAGGATCCGCATGGGCACGCATTTAAGTGAATAGCATCAAACCATCCTATTGTCAAAAAAGGTAAACATGGAAATTGAACAACATAAACTGAAATACAAGGAGAAAAAAGAGTAATAAGGGGTTCCATTGTGCAACTTTAGAAAATGCAATGATGCAGTAGACATGAGCCATGCATGGAGGAAATAGACATAAAGACAACTTTTTTTTGGATAGAAACTATAATAAATAACTCAAGATAGTAGTGCTAACAAAAAAAATCAAAATCGAGAAAAATAGGTTGGTGTCGCAGAAAACGAGAATTTCTTTGAGTAAACTTAAAGAGAAAGAAGGAAACAACTCCTCAATTTCAGAGCAAAAACAGTAAACATTCAACTCAAACTGGAGAAATCGAACTCAACAAGACAGGTCTTTATACATAAAACTTAAACGGGTGATTACATTTTGAAATACCCATTAGGCAAAGAAGCAAATTTTGAACAGTCAACAGCAAACTAACAGAAAGGTAGAGTGCAATATAATACCTAGTGTCTATCTCTGACACAAATTGGGGATCGTCACAAGTAATTCCTCTTTTGTTGTCTTCTACTCGAAGCCCTAATTGGGTCAGAGGCGGAGAGAACAACCGACCAAGGGGGGAGAGAGTGCGTGTGCGGAGAGAGTAGCTTTTGTTTGGCTTAAAGGGAGTACATTCCCTCCTACTTTGGGAGTTTGCTTCATAAACATAGTCACTCACTCTACTTCTTAGCTATAATGTATAAGTAGTATTTGTACCCGCGCGTCGTGCTGAAAATATTTTGTACTATCTTGACACTTGGCTTAATCTTATGAATAATATTTTTTTATCTTAAAATTGCTAAGTGATTTTTTATTATGCTGTCACTCGGCTTAATATGATGTGTCTTTATCTTTCCTTTTATTATATATATATATATAACATAGATTTCTTACTTCGTCCAAAATATATGAATTTTATTATTTTGTAAAAACTTTATCAATATTTTGATTATTTACTTTCTACATTATATGGAATAAGATTAGACTTTCTTCTATTTTGTTTTCAAAATAAAGTTTTGATATTTATATATTTTACATCGTCCAAAATATATGTTCTTTTATTATTTGTGTTCATATATCAATATTTTTAGAATACGTTTTCTACATTATATGGAATAAGGAATTAGAGATTTTTTGTATCTTATTTTTAAATTTTTTTATTTTTTTATTTTTAACTATGTTGCTTGTAATTATTTCAAATTCAAATTAGACTTTTCTTCTATATTTAAATTTAAATTAAAAAAGAGTAACTAATATTATTATTATTATTATTGTTATTATTATTATTATTATTATTATTATTATTATATTATTATTATTATTATTATATTATAATTATATTATTTTATTATTATGTTATTATTATAATTATATTATTACTATTATATTATTATTATATTATTATTATGTTGTTATTATAATTATATTATTAATTAATATTTACTTCTCATATATATTATATATGAATTGGTATGTTTTTTATTTTTCGTTTTTATAGATAATTATAAGATATCTATATTTATTAATTCAAGTAGTGTAACCAATTAACTCAAAATTTAAAATTTAAAAAAAAGTTAGAGAGGTAGTTTATTTTGTCTTAACATTGCCACTTGGCTTTTTGTGGTTATGCCACTTGTCTTAATATAGTGCTTTTGCTTCTCCTATTCTATATAGATATATATTGTATATGAATTGGTATGTTTTTTATTTTTCGTTTTTATAGATAATTATAAGATATCTATATTTA
>AWOL01S0024385.1:0-17569 GCA_000715115.1 Nicotiana otophora | reverse complement strand
ATTTTACGGTATTCTTGTTGCCTTGCTGTTTAAATCACTAGTTGATTTGTGTTGCTATCACTGCTATTTGTTTTCTATTATTTTGTATATCATATTGCATAGGTTATTAGATTAGTGAGTGTCTTGACTGTACCTCGTCTCTACTCCACCGAGGTTAGTCTTGATACTTACTGGGTACCGACCGTGGTATACTCATACTACACTTCTGCATATTTTTGTGCAGAGCCAGGTATTGGAGATATCGGACTCGGACAAAGTTAGAGTGGGATCGCAAGGATTCAAGGTAGAGCTTCTTGGTCATCGCAGTTCCTTGGAGTCTTTCTATTTTATTGTACTGTTATTTATTATTCAAATAGTATTGAGTATTGGATCCTTGCGATCATTTCATGTATTCAGTTAGAGTTCGTGACTCAGTACTACTAGTCTTGGGAGGTTTTTAAAATTATTTTCACTTTTGGTTTCGACACGTGTATTAAATTATATAATTTTAAAAAATGGCTTGAATTATGATTATAATCGGCTTACTTAGCCTTAGAGACTAAGTTCCATCACGACGCTTGTGGTGGGATTTTTGGATTGTGATAGCTATTTCGGGAAAAATAATTTCTTTAAAATAAATTGTGAAGGCTCCCGCGGTGAGATAAGGAAATGAGATATTGTGAATTTATTTATGATTTGGGACTACGAGGCGGTACCTCGGGAGTGTCCTTGTTGATAATGATTTATGGCCGTAGTTGCCTTTGATTATTGTTGTGATTTCTTAAAGTTGAAAAAAATTCTGTTTTATTTTCACGAGGTATTATTTGCCATTATTTGGTGTAATTAAATGGTGACACACTATTTGATTCATTTTCATTGTCATTTTATTTTATTATATTAATAAATATTTTACCATGCCATTATTATTTTTCAGTAGGGCCTGACCTGACCTCATCACTACTCTACCGAGGTTAGACTTGGCACTTACTGGGTACCGTTGTGGTGTACTCATACTACACTTCTGCACATCTTTTTGTGCAGATCCAGGTACTCCTTACCAGCCCCGACTTCAGTGAGTTACCTGTGCACGGAGACTTCAAGGTATATCTGCCAGCGTCTACAGACTCCAGAGTCCCCTTCTATCATTATTATGTTGCTTCCTTATTTTTCTTTAGACCTTGATATATAGAGACATTGAGGATAAAATTCTTAGAAGCTTGTGATTTATTTCTACAGGGTTTTGGGAGTTGAAATTGTTTGAATTATAGTTTATTTATTTCAGATATTTATTATTATTCTGCATTGATAGACTTACCTAGTCTTAGAGACTAGGTCCATCACGACATCCTACGGTGGGAGTTTGGGGTCGTGACAGCTGTTGGCCTCTATTTCTTAGCATTATGTCTCCCAAAATTATGAGACTTATTCTTTTACTATAATTGTACTAATTTATGAAGGATTAATATCTTAAATTATATAGTACTTATAAAGTTTATTAATTATTTACTTTTTGAGAGGTAATTAAATGTGTAGTTTGTTAATATATTTTTTTTAAATTTAATATTTTAATTATTTGAAAGTTCAAACGTTATAATTGATTTATATCTCATAATAAATTTGACACTATTGTGTTATGTATACTTATAAAACAATTCCAGATATTTTATTTTCTATGATTGTTTTGATCTTTTTTAATTTTATAAAAAATTTAATGTACTTTCTATATTATTTTATTATGTTATTTTTATAATTTATTAAAAAAAATTAAATATTCCCGTATTAAGTAAAACGTTAATCCTTTTTAAAAAAATGTTGCCGATTTAAAAAATTTTGACTAAAATTTCAATGTTCCATATTATTGCTAGATGTTGAATTTAAAGATGAAAATATAAATTTAAACTATATGTAGGAGCGATGCAACAACCTCTCTATCTTCACAAGGTAGGGGTAAGGTTGCGTATATACTACCCTCCCCGGAGCCCACTTGTGGGATTACAATGGGTTGGTTGTTGTTTTTGTTGATTTTATGGGGCAAGTAGTAACAAGTTAGGTCGAACCCTTTGGCAGAAAAAGCCTAGTAGTTAAGCGGAGAAGAATAAAGAGCAGATGGTCTTCGGGATTTCTTGGTTATCAAACATAGAAAAATACATTGGGTCGTTAGGGTAGTGTCACTTCGGTCATTGCGGATAAACTAACCTTACCATGTTTTTATTTCAGAATAAGCCTAGAGCTTTGAGAGGCAATTGTGCTTGCTGGCAAAAGAATTTGGAGATTCGTCTTTCTGTTAAAACTATCCTTCATGATCGAGATTTAACCCTTGCCGCCTAAGAAATAGGGTGATTGGGGATATGGAGTTGAACTCGGGACACGAGAGGGTTGTAGCATGTCGTAGGATGGTTGTTCTCGGCATGCTTTGGTGTTGATGTCCTACTTTTGTAATTGTTCCTCTTATAGGATTGGCTTATGCAATACATGCATCCAAATGGAGTAAACACTCAAAAACAGCGAAAAAATGGGTGAAACCCCACCAATTTGAGGTTGACTTCCTGTTTGTAGTTTCGTTACCTTCTTGACATTCCTTGTATGTCACGTTCGTTTGTTCTCCTCATTGCTTCGTGATTATTGTCATGCTTCAGTCTTTTCGATTTTCATTTTGAATTGTTGAGTTCACACGTTAGCTATTTAGGGATGGGAAGGTCTCTTTATATGGTCTTGGACAATTCTCACTTCATGAACTAGTTTTTGTGGTTTAGTCAGGCCTAAGGTCCATTTTTTATCATGTTATTAGAGCAGGCCTATCCCAATTCTTGGTTTACCAATGTTGGTCCCCCTTATCAATTATCCACGCTCTAGTTGGCAAGCTTGGGCGTGCAAAGAGGGAAGGGGTATTGAGTTCCCACATTAGATGGGAGGGTCTGTTTATATAATCTTGCACAATCCTGACCTTATGAGCGAGCTTTGAGGTTGAGTTACGCCCAAGGTCGGCATGTTGAAAACATAATTACGTAAACAAAAGTGGCCTCTCTCCAATAGTTTTAGCTTTTAAATGAGATGGTCACACGCTTCAAGATTGGAATTAGAGCAAGGTTTTTGGTTTGAGTCTCACCGCCATCCGTTATCAAACAAAATTTCACGTGCTTGGCTCAGGATCGAGCCCACTTATGAGGAACGTGTTGAAGACATACTTAAATAAATAAGATGTGCTATCTCTAACAGCTTAAATTTTTAGATGAGATGGTCACACAATTCAATTTGAATCACAGATAATATAAAAAAGGACTGCCATGTACACAAAGCATCCTGTATTCACGCGATCCGGGAAAGGACCCCTCCCTACTCTAATGCAAGCATTAGTGGCTGCTTCCACAACTCGAATCACAAATGATATCTTTTTTATAAATATATCTTTTCCTATATTTGATGTCAATGCAATTTCTGGCTCACAAACTATTGTGGCCTTCATTGTTCTTCCTTGTTACCTCCTTTATAAAATGAATCTTTGTACAATGTTTTTAAAGGGAAAAACATAAACAAACGACAAATATCCATGTGTCTTGAAGCAAAAGGCGGGAAGGGAAGCGCATGCTTCTTTGAAGTGCATCGCACAATTCACAACATTAAAAATACCAAACACATGATTTAAAGTGTAATAATCAAATTGCAGTTCCTCTAACGATCCAAAAGAGTTTCCAATATACAATAATGATTATATTAGTCCAACTCCTCAAAATTGATATTAAAAGAACTTGCCACTTTTTGGTTGGGATCAATTTGCATGTCATCGTTTGATTCCGCACTTCTACGAAGCTTTATGGCTTCACCTATGAAGTGACAATCCCTTGCTCCACATCGCTTCATTGCTTTAAGCTACGAAGCAATGGCTTTTAATAACACTGCTATGTGATGTTGAGTCCATATAAGTCTAGAGTAAATCTGCACTATTATTTTCATAGTCACATATGGGGCGCAATCTTGAGATCCTAACTCCCTCCAAAGTATGGGTCATTCTTTTTGTTGGCATAATAGGCAAATAGACATTCATTCTTGCGCGAAATTCTGTTCCAACCCTCCAACTCCACGGATTATCATCCAAACTTCTTAAATGTTCAAAAACAGTGTGTTAAACACCTTTGACCATTGATAGTGCTTTTGTGGCACTGAGCACGAATGTTTCTAATTAATCCCTATAGTCCGTGGATGTAGGTGTGATTCAGCTCTATTGAGTTTGAGGGAATGGAATGCGGTTGTTTGTGGTGTAGGTGGCATGTGTTCTTAATGAAGAGGAAGGGGGTGGTGAAGATTTAAGATGTAGAGATGGTGGTTGTGTTGAACCAGTATTGTCAAAGGTGCGCTTAAGCTCGAAAACGAGGATCAAAACATGTTGAGCGCTTCGCCTTGCTTTGTAGGCGCTTTAGTGTCGCATCAAGACTCTAAGGCATATTTTTCCTTGCCAATGAGTGTAATCATTAAACAATTGATATTTCACTTTATCGTAAATGTTTTTCAATTTCTTTGTCTATATATTTGTTATTCATGCTTATAATTATTAGTTTTGGACTGCATATACGTATTTTTACTTTTTCTTCAGTTGCACCTTTTTTCATTAAAACCCACACTTTATTCGCGCTCTGCGCTTAAAGCCCCAACGGATTTTAAAGCTTTTTTGCGCTTTTCGCCTTTGATAACACTTTGCTGAACTATGACCAATGCTGAAAAATGGTGGAGCTATGGATTTTGTTGGCGGTCAGTCTTCTATTAGGAATGAGCGTCAGGGTGAATTAGATTCTTATGAGGGAGAGGATTAATGGAGAAGATTCTTATGGTCGGAAAACTTTGTGGTTAGAAAGAGAACTGGGATGGATTTGGGATTTTAATTTTTTTTAAAAGTAGCTTTTTGAAAATAATTGGTGACGTGGCCTGGTTTCAAATGATGTAGTGTAGCTATTGACATGTATTCACGTCAAAGTGATTAAGAAATACGCAAAGTAGTTTTATCACATCAACACAATTAAGAGAACATAGAGTCGGAGGTGTTTAAAACATTGGTTTTGAACAGTTTGTCAAGCACAAAAATCCATGCAAATACAAAACTCTATTTGCCTATTAAGCCTTTTTTTCCCACTCTACCAAATGTGATTTCTTCTCGTATTTTAGTTCTCACTAAAAAGTATCTCCAATCTATCAACTATAGTGGATGGGGTAAAACATAGCCACATGCTATGTGGGTAACTTATAAAAATATCTTCAACTTGCCTCCCTTAGGCAAATATAGTTATTCCAACTATTAAGCCTTTTCTTGAGAATTTTTCTATGACATGCTGTTAGAGTTCTTTGTCCTTGAATTTCCTTCGTAGAGGCAGTCCCAAATACATAGTCAATACTCAATGCTGTGACCACCTTCCTGTTTCACTCATGGTTAGTGTAAAAGTATGGATTCTTGCGCACCCCCAGCTGGTACCAATTTGGCCTTATGTATGTATTCGCAGCCTCGGCACAACTTTAAACATGCTACTAAATAAGTATGGCGGTAATCTACCCTATGATTCACAGGTTTAAAAGTATCATTTGCAAATAATAGATATGATACGGTGACCATTCCTTTTCTTTCCTGGACAACCTCAAACCTTTCTTTTGAATTCCCTTAGACAATGTTTCCTCTATGATTATACTGAAGCTTGAAAGCCTCGTTGCTATCTGATAAGGATCTCCCCTTTACCCCTCAGACTCTCTAAAGAATTCACATATGGTGCCATTCAAAGGACGAAAAACCTCATTGTAGACATATTGCCTAATCTGTTTTCTCCACCGTTGTATATGGTTATGAGATCATATATATATTTGATCATATGTATGCTTTTTCAAAGTATAATTGTACTAACAAATTCGGTTGTCCAATTCTTAGTCTAATCTTGTGTCTACCAACTCATAAGCTATCAAACAAGAAGTTTTCTCCCTGCAAATGCATATTGAGGTGATTAGGTTATCCAACACGAGTTTCAATATCGTTTATTGTTATTATTTTTAGATACTTCTCAAGGCTAAAAAACCTAAATTCCTTAATATCATTAGCTCCACTCTTTTTCGTAGTAAGCACAGTAATTGAACTTGACCTCTTGAACAATTTGAACTCTTATTGAAAGAACCCAAATAGTAGAATTCGGAAAGATCAAATGATCATCCAGAGTTGCAAATACCATGCATAAAAACTTAGTGGTGATAACGTTGAGTTTTCTCCATTTATATGGATATTACCTAGACCATGGATTTAAGATGGTTAAGAAGTATTGATCAAGACCTTGTTTCCAATAATGCGTGTCTCTTATGCATGCACCTATTGCTGTTACCAAGAAATTAAAGATGCTTAAAGGAGTTTTGTGGGACACTAAGAACGAGGTCAAAACTCGAAGGCAGTTACATCTTTGATAAAGAGGAAAAGGGGTTCGAGATGAGAGGTTTGAGTGTCTTCAACAAAGCTAATTCCGCAGTTACATCTTTGATAAAGAGGGAAAGGGGTTCGAGATGAGAGGTTTGAGTGTCTTCAACAAAGCTAATTCCGAGAACTAATTATGGAGTTTTGGCAACGAGGTGCATGCTTTATGAGAAGGAGGGGGACTCTTCCTCAAACCTACCCTATTGCCCCATTGCCATCCCTAAATATGAAAATATGCAATGTAGGATTTCCTTAAGGTTTGTTCTGCACCATCATCTACTAGCCTTATTATTTAGTAATAAAGTTTCATGTGCCTTAACTTCGCTTGTGTGAGCTTGCTCATATTACTGGTCCTAAACACGGATAAACCACAATTGCCAACTAAAGGCCCCGTGATACTCCTAGGGCTCCTTTGTTAAAAGCATCTCAAGACCCTGTAATTTCTCAAATCGGCTCATTCCCTTATCAAATCCAGTCCAATTTTAGTGAAATTAAAAGCTTTTGGCGGTAAGATTTTGGCTTCCCTCCTCCAAATTCAAACAAATACAGTTTTCTTTATTAGTTATAATTCTTCAAAAGACCTAATTTTTTGCGTTTTGTTGTGCTATCACAGTTACTTTGAGAAGGAGAAGGTTTTGCCATTGAGTCTTTTGAAGGGTTTTATCTGTTTTCTTCTAATTGATTTCAACGCCGCTAATCTCCACAAAACAATGCAAATTCGAATATTTGCAGGTACCAGTTTAGATAATAGTTTTCTTTATTTTTTAGGTTGTTCAGATGTTGTTTTTTAAAAGAATTTGTGCATGTGATATTCGAGTTTTTGCCGGTACCTAGTTTAGTTAATACTAATTTTCTTTCTTTTTCGTAGTTGTTTGGATTTTATTAATACAAGAAACATAGATTTTTATAGGCAACTTTAACTTGCTAGGTTCTAAGACATAGTTGACTAATCGATGGATGAAAAAAAGTTTATTTTTCTTCTTTTTGGGTAGGTCTTTAATTTGTTTTGTCTTTGTCGTATTTGAAATACGTTATTGTTGTGTTCTGGAAGTGCTTACTAGGTTTCTTATTTCCTAGTTATTTATGCTCTTTAGTTTGCTTGCAGATTATGTTTCTAGTATTTGAACTTACTGTATAGAAAGAATGGTGCTATTTGAAAAGTATTAGATTAGCATGATCTCATTTAGTAGTTCAATCTAAAATAATCGTAAATTAAATTCAATAAAATATTAGTTTGATACTAGTTTTATGGAAGTTGTATTTA
The DNA here is from genome assembly GCA_000715115.1 of Nicotiana otophora. NCBI lineage: Eukaryota > Viridiplantae > Streptophyta > Magnoliopsida > Solanales > Solanaceae > Nicotiana > Nicotiana otophora. The sequence continues at coordinate 9,896 of AWOL01S0024385.1, read as the reverse complement.
TTCAAGATGTTAATTCTCGTGTTCTATAGTTTGTTTTTGCTTATTCATGATAAAATATTATATTGTTTTGCAATAGAATGAATTAGTTTGCAAGATTCACTTCAGAAAAAATTGAATCTAGATACGTGGACCGAACAACATCAGGATAATACTATATTTGAAAGTGAAGAAGATATTGAATGGATTAGATAAGGTGTGTCGGGAATAGAAATCTGCCCATTAATTTTGAAAAGTAATGAAATATATGTTGAAGAAAACGACATATCTTAGTTATTCTTCCTATGTTTGTCACTATTTCAGTAAATATTGTTATTAAAAATAGATCATGGAGTTAGGTTTTTTTTACTGTGCTTCTTAGTGTTTAAATCTCTGTCATTATTCTCACTTTTTCTCCTTTTTCCTCTAAAAATTGTTGTTTTTGATTTGGTGTTTGGGAGGGAATTGTCTCTAATATATAAAATTGTATCTAACTTTCTAGAAAAAGAGCAAGAGGAACAAACAAAGCCGAAAGAATATGACTATGCCACACTTATCAGGAAGAAAAATCATTCTCAAATTATAAATAAGGTATACCATATTCACTATCTGCATTCTGCAATTTATATATCCGTACTTGTTTTCTTAAATTTCTTTGATACACCTTTTTACTATGTAAACAGATGAAAAAAAGGATGGTGTAAAACCAAATCGTATTGAGGTGTTAAAAAAAACATATATGAGAAAGAATGAACAACCAATAAATGAGATAGATGGTGAAGTTATGGTAAATTCTTATTCTTTATTATAAAAATTTATAACTTTTTATTGATTTACTCTTTCTTACAAAAAGAAAGAAGTGAATGAACTTGCTAAGGTGTATCTGAGTTAAATGTTCCTAGAATTGCTCTTAATGATGTGTATGGACAAGTTATGGGACCAGACACTCATGAGATTGTTCTAAATTCATAAAAAAAAAAAAAGCTCCAAGTTTTGTTTACGGTCCTGTATAAAAACTTCTATACTATAATTTAGTTTTCTCTTAGTTATAATAATCTTTCTCTTTTGTGATAGATTTCTGATAACTCAATTGAAGATCACAAACAATCACTATCACCTGATAAGGTGAGTTTGTACACTTGTTTAAACTATATATTTTTATACTTAGATTCGAAGAGTAGAAAACATCTTTGGCATTTGAAACTTTTTCTTTTACTTGAACTGGGTAAAAGAATTTATATCAACGTTGTTTGATCATATGTGTAAATTCTGTCATGTTCTGTTATCTTCTTATACTTAATAAAGTATCTTTCATAAAATGAAATATATTATGTGGCTTTATTTTATTTTTTTGTATCTACTATTCTATAATTTGCTAAGTTTTGAATTTTGTACACTATCAAAGTAACCAATTTAATGTTTCTTCTCAGGTTAAACAATCAAGAAGACTGGAATTAGTGAAGTAGACACACAGAAAAATTAGGTAAGTTTAATAATATTACAAGATACTGTTTCCTTTTTTTTTTTGGCCTTATTATACCCATTATTCAATATGTTTATTTTTTTAGAATCCCAATTTGTTGTTATTTTTGGTATCCCAGTTTGTTATAGTCAAGGATGAAAGAATTCCCTTTATTATAGTTATAATTCTTTTTCTTTTTCTTTTCCTGTATGACTTCTCGTGCAACATTTTTGAAGTGAGGTCAATTACTGGCAATGAAAATCTTGACTTGTGGAGAGGTGGTTTCAACAAGCTTTGTTACAGGATTTAGTCTAGAAGTTAAGGGAATTCATTCGAATTAGGAGTGATCTTAATGTAGTTATATATGGAAATAACTATCTTTTATGATTTAGTTGAATTTGAGTTTTACTTTGAGAACAAATCATTTGATTTGGTATCATCTATCTTGTACAAAGTACTTTTTATACTGTTACTTTGTTCTTTAGTTATAGTATTAAAAGGCATTTGCTTTACATACATTTCGGGTTAGTTATAAAGGTTGACATTTGTGAATGTACAAATTGAATGTAAAGTATTATGATGAAACTAAATGTGATGACTCAAAATGTCATCTTTAAATTTAATAAGTAATTATGTATTCTAAGACCTCGAAAAGCATCATTTATCATTTCTCGACTTGCGTGCGTAGTCCGTACATTTTTTCGGAAAGTTTTTATGTGAAAAATGGATTAAAATGGGAAATATAGCTTTAAAACTCAACTAAGTTGACTTTGGTCAACATTTTGAGCAAACGGACCCGGATCAGTATTTTAAAAGTTCTGCTAGGCCCGTATCGTGATTTGGGACTTGGGCGTATGCCCATAATCGAATTCCGAGGTCCCTAGCCCGAGTTATGAAATTTTGATGAAAAATTAAAAGGTTGAAAGCTTAATGATTTCTAAGAAATTACTAATGTTGGATTTATTGACCTCAGGTCCGTATTTTAATTCCGGAGCCCGGTATAGGTCCACTATAATATTTATGACTTGTCTTTCGAATTTGGCGAGAATCAGAGTTGATTTAACGTGATTCGAACGTCCGGTTGTAAAAATATAAGTTTTAAAGTTTTCTTGAAAACTTCCTTTGATTTAGTGTTTGATTCATAGTTCTAGGTGTTATTTTGGCGATTCGATCGCGCGAGCAAGTTCGTATGATATTTTAGAACTTGTGTGCATGTTTGGTTTGGTGCCCCGAAGGCTCGGATGAGTTTCAGATAGGCTACGGGATGTTTTGGACTATGAAAATCTAGTATTTTGCTGCAGCAGGTGTTCTGGCATGTTCTTCTTCGCGTTCGCGAAGGTACTCTCGCGAACGCGAAGAGTAAACTGGGCAGCTAGATCTTTCTTCTTCACGAATGCGATGGGGGCATTACCCTTCGCGAACACGACCATCTCCTCGCGAACGCGTAGTGTTAGGCACACCTGGGGGAGGGTAGATCATTCCTTCAGCGCGAACGCGAGCTGTGCCTCGCGAACGCGAAGGCCAGGGGAAAACCTTCGCGAACACGAAGGAGGACTCGCGAACGCGAAAGCCACGGGCTGCTACTCATCGCGAACGTGACAGGCCCTTCGCGAACGCGAAGAAGGCCTGACCCCTGTGACTTAAAACAGAACCAAAAACGGGATTTTCCCCATTTTTCACAAACCCTCAATTATAACTCGGCTTAGGGGCGATTTCAAAGGAGTTTTTAACGATTTCGGACTGGGTAAGTATTCTTTATCATATAGTGATTGTATTTCACAAATCCATGTCTATATTCATCATTTATTTCGGATTTAGATGGAAGAAATTGGAATTTTTATAAAACTTTCCAAAAACGAAAAATTAAGATTTTAAGGTTCATTTGAGATCGGAATTAGACAAATTTGGTATGGTTGAACTCGTATCGGAACGGGTGTTCGAATTTCGCGAGTTTTTCTGGGATTTGAGACGTGGGTCCCATTGCCGAATATTTTAATAAATTTCGGATTTTTATCCGGAAAATTTATAAATTCATATGAAATTAATTCTTATGATTAGTATTGAATATATTGAATTGTTTGTGAATAGATTTGAAGCTTTCGGAGGCAAATTTAAAAGAAAAAGCTGTGGTTGAATAATTGTTTGAAATTTACAAAGCGAGGTAAGTGTCAGAGTTAACCTTGACTTGAAGGAATAGAACCCTTAAATTATTTGTTATGTGAATTGCATGTAAACGATGTATAGGCGAGGTGACGAGTATCTATACGTCTTCAAATTAATTGTTTGCTTACTTATTTGAAAAATCACAAATTATTTTTAATCATAAATTAATTATTATAATAATTATTTCTCACTTATTCTTTGCAAATATAAATTCTTGAATTCCTGCATTAATTGTTACATGCTATTTGAATTATGTGCCTTAATTGTTATTGGACATTTAGCATAATAAATATTAAACTGCCTATTTGTTCCCTGATTTCCATAATAATTTGCTATTTGTCATTGTTTGCTTCATAATTAAACCATAATTATTGTATGCTTGTTGTCTTGTAATTTTATATTAATTGTTACATTTATTGGGAAAATTTCTTCTATAATAATTGGTAAATGAAAATATTGGAGGAGCGGGTTGCACGCCGCAACATGATTAATTATAATGAATACATTGGAGGATCGGGTTGCACGCCACAACAGACTTATTAAAAGTCTATATTGGAGGATCGAGTTGCACGCTGCAACAGACTTATTAAAATCCAATATTGGAGGATCGGGTTGCACGCCACAACAGACTTATTAAAAGTCTATATTGGAGGATCGAGTTGCACGCTGCAACAGACTTATTAAAATCCAATATTGGAGGATCGGGTTGCACGCCACAACAGACTTATTAAAAGTCTATATTGGAGGATCGAGTTGCACGCTGCAACAGACTTATTAAAATCCAATATTGGAGGATCGGGTTGCACGCCACAACAGACTTATTAAAAGTCTATATTGGAGGATCGAGTTGCACGCTGCAACAGACTTATTAAAATCCAATATTGGAGGATCGGGTTGCACGCCACAACAGACTTATTAAAAGTCTATATTGGAGGATCGAGTTGCACGCTGCAACAGACTTATTAAAATCCAATATTGGAGGATCGGGTTGCACGCCACAACAGACTTATTAAAAGTCAATATTGGAGGATCGGGTTGCACGCCGCAACATACTTGATTAAAATGAATATGTTGGAGGAGCGGGTTGCACGCCGCAACAGAACTAAATGTGGATATATTGTGAGAACGGGTTGCACGCTGTAACAGAAATAATGGAAATGATAATTGGTTATGACTGCTGAGTTGCCTTCAATTATTATAAATGAATTACCTGATTTATTCCTATTATTGTTGTTGTTACTAATATTGCGTACATGTTAATGTAAGTGAACCGCCTTAGCCTCGTCACTACTTCGTCGAGGTTAGGCTTAGCACTTACCAACACATGGGGTCGGTTGTACTGATACTACACTCTGCACTTATTGTGCAGATTTTGGAGTTGGTCCGAGCGGCGTACCATAGACTTGCTCGGATTTCAGCTATCAGAGGAGATTTGAGCTATAACTGCATGGCGTTCGCAGTTCTGAAGTCACCGTCTATTGTACTTTAGCTGTGTGTTTATTTTCAGATAACTTTATTTTATTCAGACCTTTATTTGTATTTATTCTAGAAGTTCGTGCACTTGTGACACTAATTCTGGGATGGTATTTAGACACCGTTATTATTATAGATTATTTCAAAATTACTTCCGCATTTGCTTCCTTGTTATTAATAAATTTAAAAATTATTTTTAAAACGGTTAATATTATTCTAACGTTGGCTTACCTAGCAAGTGAAATATTAGGCGCCATCACGGTCCGAAGGTAGAAAATTCGGGTCATGACAGTTTGTATCAGAGCACTAGGTTACACAGGTCTCACGAGTCACGAGCAAGCTTAGTAGAGTCTGAAGGATCGGTACAAAGACGTTTGTAGTTATCTCTCAGAGGCTATGAAGTTTAGGAACAATATCACTCATTTCTTATTCTGTCGTGCGATTTTATTCTATCATCGATGATTGAACTATTCTACTCTTATTCTCTCGCAGATGGTGAGAACACGTAATACCTCTACCGATTGACAGGGACCAGAACCCCCTGTGGCAACTATGGCCAAGGGTAGAGGTCGAGGCCGGGGTCGTGCTAGAGGCCGAGGCAGAGGCCGAGGTAGAGCTCAGTTGAGAGCTCGAGCAGCTGCACCTGTTGAAGAACCTCAGATAGACCTTCAGGAGGAGGTCCCAGTTCAGAATGTACCAGTTGGACCAGTTCAGGTCCCGGAAGGATTCATAGCCACTCTAGTGCTTCAGGACGCTCTAGTCCGATTGGTGAGTCTTATGGAGGGTATGGCCCAGAATGGTACATTTCCAGTAGCACCAGCCTCTCACAGGCTGGGGAGGAGCACAAACTCCCACTACTCCCGCTTAGGAGCAGATGGCTCCCCAGAATCAGGCTCCGGCAGCCCCGCCAGTTAGGGTAGTTCAGCCAGTTGTTGCGGCACAGACCGGTGATAGGCCCGCCATGTCTTTGGAGGCCTTATTGAGACTGGATAAGTTCACTAAGCTCTTTCCAGTTCACTTTAGTGGTACACCTTCTGAGGACCCACAGGATTATCTTAAACGCTGCCATGAGGTGCTGCGGAACATAGGTATAGTTGAGACCAATGGGGTTGATTTTACTGTATTCCAGATGACAGGTTCCGCCAAGAGGTGGTGGAGATATTACGCATTGACCCGACCAGTCGGATCACCTGCACTTACCTGGGAGCAGTTCTCTCAGCTATTTCTGGAGAAGTTCTCCCTATCACACTAAGAGAGGAATTCCGCAAGCAATCCGAGCGTCTACAGCAGGGCAGTATGACTGTTACTCAGTATGAGTCCCGTTTTGTGGATTTGGCCCGTCATGCTCTCCTTTTACTACATACGGAGGGAGAGAGAGTAAGGAGGTTCATTGAGGGATTCACTCACCCTATCAGACTTCAGATGGACAAGGAGACCGGAAGTGAGATTTCTTTTCAGGCGGCTACTAATGTCGCAAGGAGGATCGAAATGGTTCTTACACAGGAAAGAGGGCAGAGGTCCGATAAGAGGCCTCGTCAGTTCGGTGGTTACAGTGGTGCCTCGTATGGAGGCCAGGGTAATTTTGGTAGGGGTCATCCTCCCAGACCATTTCATTTAGCACTTCATGTATCTCCCGGTGCTTCAGGGAGTCACGATCCTATTATGACTTACTCTGGGCAGCCAGTATTCAGTGCATATTCAGCTCCTATCAGTGCACCACCACTCCAGAGTTACTACAGTGGTTATCCGGCCCATCTGGGTCAGTTTCAGCTTCAGCATCCACAACATCAGGATGGGTGTTATGAGTATGGGAACATTGGTCACATCAGGAGGTATTGCCCTAGATTGGCGAGTAACAGATCTCGACAAGATTCTCGTGCCATCATACTGGCACCGATTGCTTCACCGCCTGCTCAGCCAGCTAGAGGTAGGGGTCAGGCAATTAGAGGTGGAGGTCAGGACATTATAGGTGGAGGTCAGGCCATTAGAGGTGGAGGTCAGACCGTTAGAGGCCATCCCAGAGATGCAGTTCATATTGGTGGGGCACAGCCCCGGTTTTATGCTTTTCCAGCTAGGCCTGAGGCCGAGTCATCTGATGTTGTGATCACAGGTATTATTCCAGTTTGCCATAAAAATGCTTCTATTCTATTTGATCCAGGATCTACTTATTCCTATGTGTCCTCCTATTTTGCTTCATATTTGGTTATGCCTTGTAATTTTCTGAGTGCTTCTGTGTGTGTATCTACACCGGTGGGAGACTCTGTGGTAGTAGATCATTTCCATCGTTCGTGTGTGGTTACTATTGGTAATCTTGAAACTAGTGTGGATCTTCTACTTCTTGATATGGTAGATTTTGATGTCATCTTGGGTATGGATTGGCTGTCTCCTTATCAAGCTATATTGGACTGTCATGCCAAGATAGTGACCCTAGCTATGTCGGGGTTACCTCGATTAGAGTGGAAAGGAACACCTGGCCATTTTGTCAGTAGGGTTATTTCTTATATGAAAGCTCGGCGTATGGTAGAGAAAGGATGTCTAGCCTATTTGGCTTATATTCGTGATCCCAGTGCGGATGTCCCTTCTATGGACTCAGTACCAGATGTTCGTGAATTTTCAGAAATATTTCCTGCAGATCTATCGGGGATGCCACCCGACAGAGATATTAACTTCTGTATTGATTTGGCTCCGGGCACTCAGCCCATTTCTATTCCACCATACCGTATGGCCCTGCCAGAGTTGAAAGAATTGAAAGAGAAATTACAAGACTTGCTTGATCAGGGATTCATTAGACCAGTGTCTCGCCCTAGGATGCACAAGTATTATTTGTAAAGAAGAAAGATGTCTCGATGCAGATGTGTATAGACTATCGGCAGTTGAACAAGGCTACTATCAAAAACAAATATATGCTGCCAAGAATTGATGACTTATTTGATTAGCTTCAGGGTGCCAAGGTATTTTCGAAATTTGATTTGAGATCTGGTTACCATCAGTTGAAGATTAGGGCATCTGATGTCCCTAAGACAGTTTTTTGGACACGGTATGGGCATTATGAGTTCCTAGTGATGTCATTTGGGTTGACAAATGCTCCAGCAGCATTTATGGATTTGATGAATCGGGTGTTCAAGCCTTATTTGGATTCTTTTGTGGTTGTATTCATTGATGATATCTTGATTTACTCCAGCAGTCGAGAGGAGCATGAGCAGCATCTTCGAAGTGTGCTTCACACCTTGAAGAATAATCAGTTATATGCCAAATTTTCAAAATGTGAGTTTTGGTTAGACTCAGTTGCCTTTTTGGGACATGTTGTATCGGCAGAAGGCATAAAGGTGGATCCTAAGAAGATTGAGGCTGTTCAGAATTGGCCTAGACCTACTTCGGTTACAGAGATCCGGAGTTTCCTGGGTTTGGCAGGTTATTATCGTCGGTTCATGAAAGGGTTTGGCAAGCCCATTGACCAGATTGACCCAGAAAGGTGTCCCATTCAGATGGTCAGATGAGTGTGAGTTGAGCTTTCAGAAGCTCAAGACCGCTTTGACTACGGCGCCAGTGTTGGTATTACCTACAGGATCAAGATCGTATATGGTATATTGTGACGCATCTCACATTGGGCTTGGTGTAGTATTAGTGCAAGATGGCAAGGTAATTTCATATGCGTCGCGACAGTTGAAAGTTCACGAGAAGAATTATCCTGTTCATGACTTAGAATTGGCAGCCATTGTTCATGCGCAGAAGATTTGGAGGCATGACCTCTACGGTGTCTCGTGTGAGGTATTTACTAATCATCGTAGCCTCCAATATCTATTCAAACAAAAAGATCTTAATTTGAGGCAGAGAAGATGGTTGGAGTTGTTGAAAGACTATGATATCACCATTTTGTATCACCCCGGAAAGGCCAATGTGGTGGTCGATGCTTTGAGTAGAAAGGCTGTGAGTATGTCCAGTCTTGCGTATATTCCGGTTGGTGAGAGGCCATTAGCTGCAGATGTTTAGACTTTGGCTAATCAGTTCGTAAGGTTAGATATTTCAGAACCCAGTCCGGTTCTAGATTATACAGTCGCTCGGTCTTCTTTATATGAGTGCTTCAGAGAGAGGCGGTATGATGATCCTCATTTACTTGTCCTTAAGGACACCGTGCGACACGGTGATGCCAAACAGGTTGTTGTGAGGGAAGATGGAGTTCTGCGAATGCAAGGTCGTATTTGTGTGCCTAATGTGGATGGGCTNTTAATTCTTGAAGAGGCACACAGTTCCAGGTATTCTATTCATCCAGGTACCGCTAAAATATATCAAGATTTGCGGCAACATTATTGGTGGAGGAGAATGAAAAAGGATATAGTTCCACTTGTAGCTCGGTGTCTGAATTGTCAGCAAGTTAAGTACGAGCATCAAAGACATGGTGGTTTGCCTCAGAAGTTAGAAATTTCTGAGTGGAAGTGGGAGCGTATCACTATGGATTTTGTTGTTGGGCTCCCACGAACACAGAGAAAATTTGACGCAGTTTGGGTCATTGTGGACAGGTTGACCAAGTCAGCCCATTTCATTCCAGTGGCAGTTACCTATTCTTCAGAGAGGTTAACTGAAATTTACATTCGTGAAATTTTCCTCCTTCACGGTGTGCCTGTGTCTATTATTTCAGATCGAGGTATGCAGTTTACCTCACATTTCTGGAGGGATGTACAGCGTGAGTTAGGCACGCGGGTGGAGTTGAGTATAATATTTCATCCACAGACAGACAGACAGTCAGAAAGCACTATTTAGTTATTGGAAGATATGCTTCGCACTTGTGTTATAGACTTTGGAGGTTCTTGGGATCATTTCTTAC
>AWOL01S0024377.1:0-12183 GCA_000715115.1 Nicotiana otophora | reverse complement strand
GTGGTTGTCTTGTTCATCATTTTTCCTGTTGAGGGAGACATGATAAAAGGATCAAAATAACAGGCGCCAAACCCTATAATTAGCACAAATCAAAGCCCTCTTGAAATTGCTATTAATGCAGCACTTTAAAAGATGTATAAGGAGCTCCCACAAAATAATTTACCCGGTAGAAAATGGTGAACGATTTAGCAGGGATTCATTGGTATTTCTTTAGAAAGAATTTGCCTTTTAACTATGGCTATAACTTGGACAATTAGTTATTAGATTTTTGTAAAATCATCTTGAATAATGTTATATAGAATCAGTTGTCAGCAAATCTAGAATCAATTGCCACAAGATACATTTTTTTTTTATCTAACTCACTACATATTGCAACCTTATCAAATGTATTTAAGAGTCACTTTAATATATCACAAAACACTGCCACGTGATTGTGATGTTCTTATCCTAACCATTTTAGATAATTACCAATTTACCCGCATAATTAAGAATTACCTTAAATTACTTAAAATACTACTTACTTTTAACACACTTTATGTACCCTACTATCATGGTCATGTGGTACCATAAAAATAAATACATACACTATTATTTTATTACAACATCCATATAAACATACATATATTTTATCAACTTATAATTTTTCTAATCTCATATAAAGATTGAAAATTCTCGTACGCTTGATTCTTAAAATGGAAAAATGATAACCTTCTTTTCTTGTGAGAAAATAATTTCTATCTTTACAATAAAGAATATCTCATAAACTTCTTATATTATATGTATAATTTAAAACATTTTTGAAAGTAGTAATATTAATAACTATATAAAATTATACTTTTTAAACATTTTTCTACAATAAATGTTCCGCCAAAATAAATACCATATCAAAATTTATCTAACGGTATCAAGGTTGTTAGACTTATGGGGTGTAACATCCTCCCCCCCCCCCCTAGAACATTCGTTCTCGAATGTTAACTATTATAGATTTTCAAAATTTTCACTAGGTTCTCCTCTGTAACTTAAACTAAACCCCAAACTATATCTGAAGTCGTGACTATTCTCAACCTTTTGTATTTGAGTATCTCGTATCTTCTCCACATTTACCTTACTTACTTTTCAATCTCGCATCGTATCTTCTGTTTCTTTCCCAACATCCCTTCCACATTATGCCTTTAATCTCTACTGTAATACCTGCACCTCTGGTGCATACAAAATCAGGCGAAAGCTTCATACCGACTTCTTACGACTCAGCTCTATGGCACGATCTGGAAATAAAAGAAGGGTAACAGCTCCACAATTCCCTATAGCCTCTCAATTATAAATGTGGCATGCAACACATCCATAAGTGAGACTCTACTAGGCATGGCTTTGTAGACTCCCTAGGACATGACTCGCTCTAATACCACTTTGTCACGCCCGGAACATGGGGAGGCGTGGCTGGGACCCGGTGCCATGTTGGCCCAAGTGAATCACTGTGTAACGCATTTATATATTTTCTATAACTATCATGGGCCAACATGCCCACAACTCATAATGTATAACTATAAGTGGGCAATACTATATCACTGAATCATTTTTCTTAAAACATGAATACATATGGGCCGTCAAGGCGTCTGACATACTGTACAAAATGAACCTCTATCTACAAAGCCTCTAAGAGTATTAGACATCAAATAGGATATGGTACCGGCCTAACCATAAGTCTTTACCTAAACTCTGACACTAGGACTCGTAGACTCGGCTGCACTCCGAATGAGGTGGAGTCTTACCGATCCTTTGCTGAATGCCAATCTCATCTACTATGAGGGCTCGTCTAACTGATTATCTATACCTGCATACATGAATGCAGCATCCCCAACAAAAGGACGTCAGTACGTATAATGTACTGAGTATGTAAGGCAGAACTAAAACATAACAATAAGTCAATCTTAATTAACGATATATATGAATCAACCTGAATCTCTAAAGTGCCACCGTACATGCATACTTATATATATATATATATATATATAATACCTCCCTTTAGGACTATTATCCATATCGTATGATGCATGACTGCCCAATTGATCAGTGGTAACTGCCCGACCGGCCGTAGCGCTTTGGTAAATGCATGTCTGCCCGACCGACCGTAGCTTGGTGGTAAATGAATATGCATGTCTGCCCAACCGGTAGTAAATAATGATAAATAACTGCCCAACCGATGGTAACTTCCCGACCGGCCATAGCATGGTGGTAAATGAATATGCATGAAGACGCATGTATCACTATATTATAAACATTAAAATCTTTACCATATATCTTAATAGAGACTTAGGAACATACTTAGACATGCTTGAATATCACTTTATAAGAATGAATAACATAGATATATTTAACATCTAAGAGTAGAACCACTTATGGAATAGCATTACGTTTATGTATCATTACTTGGATCATGCCAAAATGAAGGATTAGCCTTAACATACCTGTAAGCTTCAGTACTCGTACCAGCAACGTCCTCTTGAACAACATCTAAGCTTTTTTTTAATTCTTCGTAACTACTTTTCTCCATTCATTTGATGGACTCTCCCATTAGGATCATTGATGTCATAAATAAATTGATTATCACTTCTAGATTAAAGGTGGTTGTCTTGTTCATCATTTTTCCTGTTGAGGGAGACATGATAAAAGGGTGAAAATAACAGGCGCCAAATCCCTATAATTAGCACAAATCAAAGCCCTCTTGAAATTGCTATTTGTGCAGCACTTTAAAAGATGTATAAGGAGCTCCCACAAAATAATTTACTCGGTAGAAAATGGTAAACGATTTAGCAGGGATTCATTGGTATTTCTTTAGAAAGCATTTGCCTTTTAACTATGGCTATAACTTGGACAATTAGTTATTAGATTTGTGTAAAATCATCTTTAAGATTGAATAATGTTATATAGAATCAGTTGTCAGAAAATCTAGAATCAATTGCCACAAGATACATTTGTTTATTGTCTAACTCACTACATATTGCAACCTTATCAAATGTATTTAAGAGTCACTTTAATATATCACAAACCACTGCCACGTGATTGTGATGTTCTTATCCTAACCATTTTAGATAATTACCAATTTACCCGCATAATTAAGAATTACCTCAAAGTACTTAAAATGCTACTTACTTTTAACACACTTTATGTACCCTACTATCATGGTCATGTGGTACCATAAACATAAATACATTCACTATTATTTTATTAAAACATCCATGTAAAAATACATATATTTTCTCAACTTATAATTTTCCTAATATTATATAAAGAGTAAAAATTCTCGTACGCTTAATTCTTAAAATGGTAAAACGATAACCTTCTTTTCTTATGAGAAAATAATTTCATAAAGCAAATCTCATAAACTTCTTGTATTATATGTATAATATAAAGCATTTTCGAAAGTAGTAATATTAATAACTATATAAAATCATACATTTTAAACATTTTTCTACAATAAATATTCCGCCAAGATAAATACCATATCAAAATGTATCTAACAATATCAAGGTTGTTAAACTTACGGGGTGTAACACCAGGAGACGGCTTGTGTTACGTACTTGGCTATTTCTCTTTGAGCCCTACTATCACCAAACAAGGCACATATGGAATGAAACAATTGTTGTTGTCCTTTTCATGAATAATAGTCTTTCAAGAATAACTGGCGCTAATGTCTTTATCCTTCCGATTATGCCTCTCATACGTCACATGTCAAAAAAGAAGCATCATCCCGTGATGAAATATATTGGATAGAAAATTTTATGGTCATATTCAAGCTAGAACATCTTAGACTAATTGTTGGAGGTCTCCAAAGGTTTAGTTTGGTTGTTCGGCGTAGAGATTTAGAGTTGAAGAAAGTGAACGGGTTATTCTCAATAATTTCTCCATGAGGATGCTATGTGAACTATTAAGGAAGGTAAAGTATGTGTAGTCACATTAGGCATTATGAAATCTTAAAGGAAATAGGCCAAACTATGAGTAAGATGTTTCACCTATTATTTTCCTTCGTGTACCCGGTGTATCATGTGTCTACGTCTATGAAGGTAATAATAAATCCTTTATCTATCGTTCTGGTGAAAGCCATTGAATGTGAAGTTAATGGATAATTGGATTATGAGGGGTATCTATTTGCCATCCTTGTTAGATAAGTCCGAGAGTTGAGACTGCCTCCGTTAATGTGTTATGACGAGGTCTATAAGTTGAGGAGGCCACCTTGAGGTCCAAAAGTGTTAAGGAAATAAAATGTTCTCACTTGAATGTATAGGCAAATGATTGTGAATCGAAAGGCACATTATATGTGTTATTATTTAAATATGTGCAGCTCATGTCCAGATATCACTATTTTTAATATAATACCCTTAATGTTGAGATCCGTGTTGTTGATATATATTGTGATAATTTGTTGAGATGGGGATATGTTGTTAGGAGTTGTTTTGGTGGTCCTCTGGCAGGTGGTTAGGTCCAATTGCAGAGGAGACTCTGCCAAAATTTTTGAAAACAAAATTTGGGAGTTAGTCAAATTTGGGAGCTTAAGATGTGTGGAAGAAGAAACGAGTTATGTTAAGTGTATGGGGACGGACTCTACTTGTCATTAGAGGACGAATGATCCTAAGTGGGGGAGAATGTAAGACCCAGTAAAAAGTTTCTAATGATTTAAGATTTTAAAGTGCGCCAACGGTATTTGAGAATAACGTATTTGAGTATTAAAGGAGACCTATGGGATAGAGCAACAAAATTTTGAATTGATAATGTATGTTTAAGGTATGTTGGAACATACTAAGGAGTTTTGTGAATGGCAAACACTTGTGTGGAATAAGTTGGCTACATTAAGTGGAAAGGATGTTTCAATTGGCACAAGACCCGACTTCAAATGAAAAGAACACCCTCAATATACTGACTTAGGTGGTGATCTACCTATCAAATTACATCCCTTCGTGTATAGTTTCCAACGCATCAAACCGTTTGTCATTTGGATATTTCTACAGAACGTTATCGCCAATTTACTGGACATGTGTCATATGCACGCCCAGAAGAGCGGCCGCCCACATTTGAGAGTTTCTTCCTCAGGTGCGTGGCCACTTGCCCAAGTGCACGGCCGCACATATAGGAGCTCATTTAATACCCCCAAGGCCGGGTAGAGAGAGGGGTTAGGTCATTTCTTGAGCTAAAACCTGATATTTTATAGAGATGTAAGAGCATTTTAGAGAGAGAAGGAGTAAACCTAACAATCTAATCATCCAATTTTGCAGCAATCTCCAAGAATCAAGGAAGCTAATCACAAGATCTTCATCTAAGAGGTAAGGTTCCATAGGTGATGGGGAGTATGATTCTTANCCCAAGGCCGGGTAGAGAGAGGGTTTAAGTAATTTCTTGAGCTAAAACCTGATATTTTAGAGAGATGTAAGAGCATTTTAGAGAGAGAAGGAGTAAACCTAACAATCTAATCATCCAATTTTGCAGCAATCTCCAAGAATCAAGGAAGCTAATCACAAGATCTTCATCTAAGAGGTAAGGTTCCATAGGTGATGGGGAGTATGATTCTTAGGTGTAAGAGTATTATTTATACATCCCTATACTAATAAGGAAATCTTGTAGATTAACCTTGTAGCGAAATTTGCACACCTAGTGTTTGATAAAATACTCAAATAAGTTGAAACCATGAATATCTTCCCAATTTGTGTTCAATTTTGTTATGTCTCAAAACAGATTGGGATTGCTAGAACTCCCAGAACGTTGAAATAATTTAAGGAAAGCTCAAAGCAAGGTATGTTGGCTAAACTTTCTCTCTTAGAATCGAACTCCATAATGTTCCCGTAAGTTTCAAAGTATGGGTTGCATATTAAATTGTTATGGCTTTGATTCTTGTTTCAAATGAAAGCTAGTATGCCAAATTATGTGAGAAAAACTCGATATGTTTAAGACCCTTAATTGCTCATATGTGTACCTAAAGTCTTGATTGGAAATGCCTTGTTGTTGATAATGTATAAAGATGCTCGAAAGTGAAAGAAGTGAGTTGGTGATATAAATTGTGGCCACTGTGCCAAGAATGAAAGTTACACTTATGGCCAATGGTGCTAATGAAATGAAATGATGTGAGAAAGTTTATGAAATGAGCATTGATTTAACTATTCCGAATTGACTTCGAAAATAGATTTGCCTAAAAGCTTATGTACTCAAGTCATGCCCAAATGTGGCTATTTTATCCAATGCTATGCTTTGTAAGTATTTCCAATGTGTTTTGAACTCTTATATATTCAGGAGTTGAAATGTTGCATTTCCCTTTTTGGGGTAAAGTATTTCAAGAATAAATGATGTGTTACTTGTTTATGATTTTAACTTGTGCTTCGATTGCCAATCATTTTACTCCATTTTCTTCGAAACAAATCCATTGTGTTTAAAGCCTTCATTACTAATGAACCTAAACTTGTGATTTCCGGAATATTCTATTTGTTGATATTTATGATGATGATCCATAAAAGGGAAGAAATAAAAGTGTTGAATATGAAATATGGCCATTGTGTCAAGAATGAAGAATCATATGTATGGCCAAGAGAGCCAATGAAATAATGATGTTGAAAGTGCCAATGAGGCTATATAAGGTATGAAAGTTATGAGGTAAATACATTTGTATTGTTGTTTCCTTTGCAGTCATCGAGGAAGGGTAGGTTGAAATTACCTAACTTCGAAACTACACGTGTCGGTGTAGAAATGTATTGTAATTATTTCCCTTATTTGGGATGAGATTGATGTGATAAACTTTTTCCCCTTAATTGAGATGAGATGATTGATAGAAAAGGATGATGTCAATCCATCTGGTATTGTGATGACACAGCCTAGTCGATCGGGTCGTGATCGGACACCATGTCGCACACATGGTGGTGATTATGGTAGAAATTGTAATTGTAATTGTGATTGTTGTTGATGTCTCGAATGAGACGGCCTAGCCGATCGGGTCGTGATCGGACACCATGTCACACACATGGTAGTGATTGTGCTGGAAATTGTAATTGAAATTGTGATTATGGTTGATATCTCTAATGAAATGGCCTAGCGGTTCGGGTCGTGATCAGACTCCGTGATAAACATACAGTGGTATTGGTATTGAGAGTGATTGTTGTTGATGTCTCTAATGAGATGGCCTAGCCGATCAGGCCGGGATCAGACTCTGTGATAAATGTATGGTGGTATTGGTATTACGAATATTTGTATTATGAACATTGGTATTGTGAACGATGGTATTGTGAAAAGTGGTATGTTGGTTCCAATGATCTCCCAACCAAAATTTGTATATGAAGTTCGTATTTTGAAAATTATTATGTTTTAACTAGACATTTGGATATTGTTGATTGCGACTTGTTGTTTCTATGTGTTGTCTTTTCTTATATGGGCATTCTGTTTTAAACGCGGACTTTTAGCTATACATTGCTATTCGACGGTACTAACGTCCCTTTTTCCGGGGGCACTGCATCTTTAATGGATGCAGGTGGTTCTACATCAGGCGGTATTGATCAGTGATAGCGGTACACTCTCTTCAGCTGACTTGGTGAGCGCCACTTCATTTCGGGGTCATGTATCTTTTATTTCTCATATACTTTGTGGTTGAGGTATAGCCGGGGCCTTGTTGCCGGCATTTCCATATTTCTCTTTTGTTGTACTTAGAGGCTCCGTAGACAAGTTATGGGTTGTATTTAATGTGGGCAATTGAATTAGAAATGTTGGTATTTCGAAATTATGTTTTTCATTAATCCTATAAGATCGTAATATTTTGGGAATTATGAATGAAGTTGCCAATGGGAATGAAATTGGAGTTGCTAATGAAATCTTTTCAATATTTGATTAATGGAGTACATCTCCTCTTTATTCATGGATGAGTTTGGGTAGATGAAAATCTAATAGGCTTGCTCGGCTGGGTTCACTCGGTTGAGCGCCGGTCGCGCTCGCCAAGTTTGGGGCGTAACACAAACTAAACCCTTGGCGACCTTCAACCATTATTCTAGGATGTGTTAGAATGAATATGACCATAGATTTCCTATCCAATAGGTTTGATCGTGGAATGATACTTTCTCTTTGACAGGAAGGACCCACTACTATCGGTAGATTTAATAAAAAGAGGAACAACAAGGTTCGTGATTGAGCTGGAATTGTTGATGAATTCATCAATGTGCCGAGCAGCGCATTACTGGAGGTTATATCCTAAGGGATATGAAGTTTACTACCAATAGTGCTAACATGATTAATTATTGTGATGTTATCATTGATTTGACAAATGAGGCATAGAGTTACGTAGTAGTTCACACGGATAATGTGGAAACCCTATACATGGTCCTATGATGTAAAAGAGGTGAGTCATTAGCATCAGTTATTCTTGGAAGGAGACGAGTTATGCAACGGATAGTAACAATGGTTCCATTCCATATGTGTCTTTCCCGCCAATAGTAAGGTCTAAGGAGAAATAGTCAAGTACGTGATACCAGTTGCCTCCTTGAGTGTAGGGGAAATCATTTTATCTCAAAATGAGAAGATTCTTGCACCATGAATGTGTTAGTGATTTCCAAAAATACATGAAGCTACGTTATGCCCTTGACAGTATTTGACACAAGAAAACTACGCCCCAAGCCTACCCGGCTGAAAAAGAGGTTAGTCACTAGTGGGATTATTATTACGAAAACTTATTCCTTCCTGATGGTTGATCCTATATGAGAGGACTAGAGATACGATAAAATTGATCCTTACACTAAATATTTTCATGATAGGTGCCTAATAATCTGGAATATCTAATTCCAACCTTTCACGAGTGAGACCATGTACCTAGGACATCTTAATATTAGGGTTAAATCATGCATTGGTTAGAAAGGTTCTAATGGGTAATATGATGCTCCGGGGAAAAGGGAAAATAACTCCTATCCACCCAGGGACGTGGAACATTAAGGGTAGTAAACCCTCCACATAGGACAATGACATACTTATGATTTATTAACTAAGGAATACAGTCAATACATGTTGCAAAGGTTTAAAGAGAAAATGAACATTTGTTATGAGCTGGACATATTTCTGCTATAATAACTCCAAAATTGCACTGCCAGGCCACGTCATGGGAAACTACAATACTAGGAACAAAGTAAGATACTTAATGCGGAATGTCCAATGGCCATAAAAGTCATACTAAGATGGGCAAACAATGTATATTCTTATGATGATTTTGTGAGGATCCCAAGTTTCAGAGTAACTTTATGCAGACAATTGACCCTCTCACTTGACATGTACACATATAATAGGTGCTAAGATATGCTTTTATATTACTTGTATAGGGAAAAGGATCTATGACTATATTCACAAAGGGAGCAAAGTGACTATTCAAACCATAGGTGTCACATGCACAGGAAAGAGAGAGTGGCTCGAGAAGGATCTCAACACTGGGCTGCTTTACATTATACTTGATACCACATAGGTAAAAGTTTACGACAGTGCATGCATAAGCACGGGGGAGTAGACGTTATCCATTTGGATCAGAAGGTTCTCTAATGAATTCAATAGTTATAGTCCCTTGTGGAGAATTTAGGGAAGCAAGTTGGAATTATAAACCTGGGCTTGTGACTCAATTCAAAGAAATCATTATAGAAATCAATTCCTCAAGAGGTTGCAAGTAAGATAATTGTGATAAAGAGGCTTCACAAATGATATGTCTCGTTCAAAGAGTGGATACAGATAACGTCTCATAAAGTTGTTCTGGTTCTATCCCAAATTCCATAGCAACATAAGGAATGAAATATGACAAAGCTGAACCGGGGTTAATAAGAGCATATACATCTTGAGATTGGACACTCAATATACTTGTAACCACATATGGAGAAGCCTCCAACTTTTGACGCCTCCTCATAGCATAAAACTTGTTGGGCCGTCTCGAGCTATTGATACCACCCCTAGTATCTCCACACCTTGCTGGCGCTATAGTCCCTCCGACCCTCAATGGCGGAAGTAACAATCTCTCTACCGGCTTGCGGTGTGGGCCTTTGGAATTTGCCAAACCTTCCATCCCTAATATGTTGCTGCACATACTCACAACATTACACCAAATGTTCCTTCCCGCATATCAGGCAGACCGGGATGGGGTACCAATCTCGGGAATTTGTTCTTCTTGTTCCCCCTCTTTCCATAACCATAACATACTTCAAGAGTCATCCAACATGTTCCCAAATGACGTTTCTTGCAAATCAAACAATCTGGTTTATTAGTACCAACAACCCTCTTTCATTTCTTAAATGCTCTCACCACACGATCCGGTGGTGTGGTGACATTGGTAGGAACGGGGGTACTTCCCTTAGCAACAAGTTATTCCAATCCCCCCACGGCTTGACGCATTCTCCCAACAAAAGGTTTTGCATTCTCCCCCAGATTCGCTGACGAGGTCATTCCTTCCTTGCTGCTTCGAACTCATGGATTACTCATATGGAAAATGAAACATAACGATAAAATTAACTTTCTATCTTGATCTTTATCGAACTATCTGGAGTATCAAAGAAGGGTGACATTCCTAAATGCCCAAGTACCCTCCTTATTTTAGATCTGGTCGACAACACACCGATAAGAAGGACTCTACTAGACACATATCCGAGAAATCCTAGGAGACTTTAAAACCTTAGGCTTTCATAACAAGCCTGTCACGCCCCGACCTCGGGGA
This sequence comes from Nicotiana otophora, assembly GCA_000715115.1. Lineage (NCBI taxonomy): Eukaryota > Viridiplantae > Streptophyta > Magnoliopsida > Solanales > Solanaceae > Nicotiana > Nicotiana otophora. Next base: position 1,487 of record AWOL01S0024377.1, on the reverse strand, counting down.
CCGTGACCGTTGCTCAACTGAGATACCCCGGTTAATCAAGCATCAAAGATGCCTTCTATCCAACCTTTCCCTTTAGTAATAAAAAATCAGTACAAGTGATAGACAAAAGAAAATTCAAGTGTTCCAAATTTTCCATTACTCAAAGGAAATTCATTTACGATTTCCAAAATAATAAAAGTTTATAGATATGATGAAAAATAGGTTTGCCAAAATACCAACAGTTCAAGTTCAACTCCAAACATCAAACACTACCCACTCTATGTCTACAGAGCCTCTAAGTACAACAGAATAGTAGAATGGAAGTGCCGGGGATAAGGCCTCGGCTATTCTTCAAAGCACAAAATACAACGTTAAATGACATAAATCCTAGAACAGAGTAGGGCTCACCAAAACCTGTTGAGTATAGAGTAGCTACTAATGAGGATCAAGACCGCCTGCTGATGAACTACCTGCATCCATTGAAGATGCAGCGCCCCGAAAAAAGGAACGTTAGTACATATGGAATAGTACTAGTATGTAAAGCTAAATGTCCTCTTATAAAATAGAATGCCAATGAAAGAAGGGGAAACATCATGGAAGTAACAAGTAACAATCAATGATATCCAAATGCAAAGTTAAAACATAATAATTTTAAAAATACAAAACTAATATATATTTTTGGTTGGGAGATCATTAGCACCGATATAGCACCGTGGTTTTATCACGGAGTCTGATCACGCTTGATCGACTAGTCCATCTCCCCATGAACAATGTGGTTTTACATATGATCCGAAAAATGTTGTTACCAAGAGTAGTACCACCATGTGTGGAGCATAGTGTCCGATCTCCACCCAATCGTCTAGGCCGACTTCCCACATATGTCGTATGGGTTGACTTTCCAATTCACAACTAATATCAATATCATCCCAAATAAGGGAAATAATCACAATCCACCCTACCCCGGCACATGTAGTTTCGGGCGTGGGCCATATGAATCACCCTTCCTCGGTTTGCTAATGATACTCCCAAAAATAATTGTATTTATTTTTGCACACAAGGTAATATAAATACAAATGTATTCACCTCATCATCTTTCACATTGTATAAATCTTAATTAGTATTTTCAACCACTCATAACGAAAGTATTTCCTTGGCTCTTTTGGCCATTAGCAAGTTTCTTTATTCATGGCACGGTAGCCGTATTTCATGTTCCAAACATCCATTTATTTACTCTCATGTATCATCATCATTAATATCAATATATATAATATTTTTGAAATCACAACTTTAAGTTCATTAGAATTGAATACTTTAAACACAATAGATTTCTTTCCAAGAAATAGAGTAAAATGATTGGCAATCAAATCCCAACTTAAAATCATAGAGGAGTAACACACCATTTATTCTTTAAATACTTTTCCCAAAAAGGGCAATACACAATTTAAACTCACTTTTATCACTTTCAAGCATCATTATAGATTATCAACAATATGAGTATTTGAAATCAC
>AWOL01S0024375.1:9475-39896 GCA_000715115.1 Nicotiana otophora | reverse complement strand
CTCAGTTCCTTAGTTATTTCTGTTACTACTGAGTCGGTTGTACTCATACTACACCCTGCACTTTATGTGCAGATTCAGGTGAGTTAGAGCGTGACGATCGTTGAGTTCCAGCCGGCTATCTGTGGAGATTGCAAGGTAGCTGCTAGCGTCCGCAGGACCTTGTTACTCCTTTTGTCATTTCTTCTTTTGGACAGTTAGACAATTTATATATCTTAGTTTATAGTTTTAGACGCTCATGACTTAGTGACACCCCAATATTTGGGGCTCGTTTCCGTATTTTCTATATTATATTTAGAGTTGATTTAGTTTATGAGAAATTTAAATGTTGGTATTATTTTATTAAATATTTATAATCGATTTAGTAGTAATATTTTGGGAAATAGGCTTGCCTTGTAACATGATAGGTGCCATCACGACCATGGTTAGATTTTGGGTCGTGACAGAAAATTTCAAAAAGCTTTCTGAACATGTTAAAGCCAATCAGAATACAGAAATGGTATATCAATGAAAGAAATATACTGTGAGACATGATGGTGGTATTCAACGGTCAACCGAGGCCAACTTGCATGATAATTCTGAAGGCCAAATACAGCATGATACACCTGTTGGGGAGAATTCAGAGGTTAACATTTTGTAACCTCTTTAGTATATATGTAGTATAATGATACATGTTTAATCAGTGTTTTTAGATGTATTCAGTATTAAGTTCTGTATTAATGTATTCATGATTTTTTGAATACATATTTTTAATCAACTTTTACTATGATTTAGTTTAATCATGTATACAACAACATACATAAATCAGAATACACTTATATACATATGAATACAACGTTATATTAGTGAATACATTTACAGAATACAGGTGTATAAACCTACTCTGAATTTGGTACTTTATGTTTATTCTAATCTAATATATATATTTCTTTCAAATAAATAATATACTAATGTATTCCATTGGGTGTATGTTAAGGCTATGGAAAGGAAGCTGAATACCGACATTCATGCCGATGGACTTTCACATGCTATTTTAAGTGGAGACATATTAAATGCATCTACAGAGCAGATTCCTGTCTATGGTAAATTAAGAAATGAGGGGCTTACTAAATCAGAGGTGCCGAGTGCCATACCATCCAAAACTGATGAAGATGTATCCGGAGAAATACATGTGTCACAATTTGAGTTGGCCGATGAGGACCTTCCAAGTCAAATTCCAGAAACAAGATTTGTGATACATCCAGCAACTAAACTTATTGATTCAACGCCTTTACCTTCGCATAGGACTCGACGTCCAAGTCGATGGAATTCTTCGCCTTACGAGACAAACTTCGACTCGGACGGTCAGTAAATTTGTATACAAATATACATTATGATTGTCTCATTAATATCATATTAACTTCTATAAAACTATGTTTTATATCACCATGTTAACTATAATTAGATGACTCTGATGAACTGCAGGTACTTCAATAAAGTTGACTCCCATGTTTGACAAAAAATATCCCTTTGAAGATGATTTAATATCGGAGTCACATCATACTTTAGTCATTCAAGAATTCGAGAAATGGGTTTGTGATGGTCTGCTTGCTAAACATGATAAAAAATAAGTTTCTTTTTTCGATGTATAATGTATGGTTTTACCCTTTATAATATGAAGAATAATACCTTTTTTTTCTAAATCCTTGTAGAAAGTATAAAGAAGACAATTATAAGAAATACAAGTCAACACTGCCTATACCGTTGGAATTTTGAGTTCATGAAGTCATTGGAAAAAATAGTTTTACCTTCTATCATTTGACGGGCAACTATGGAATGACGATGTAAGATATATCCTTTATACATTTAATTTAGTTATATTCAATTTTTTTATTGTTTGGATTCAATGTATTGCAATATGTATTCAGTATTCTTTACCTATTGTATTCAAGATGTGTCAATATTTATGTTTCACTGTTTTATTCAGCATATTCGAAGTTTGGATCCACTGTATTCATTATGTTGCTCTCAGTGTATTCAGATATAGTTTTTATTAACAGTAGTTGAGTTATTCCCAATACATAATGCTACGTTATTCAATATATTTCAAAGGTTTATAATCATTGTATTCACTGTATTGAAATATGTATTCAGTGTCTTCAATATATAGTCTCTATATTCAAATATGTATTCAATGTCTTCAATATATAGTCATTGTATTGAAATATATATTCAATATATATTCAGTGTCTTCACTGTATTTCAAACTTCACTGTATTCAGTGTCTTCACTATATTCACTGTTTTTCATTGGTTGGATTCAATGTATTAAAATATGTATTTAGTGGATTTTACCTGTTGTATTCATGATGTATCAATATTTGTGTTTCACTCTTTTATTCAGCATATTCAAAAAATACATCAATATTATGTTGCTCTTAGTGTATTCCGATGTATTTTTTATTAACAGTAGTTAAGTTATTCCCAATACATATTGCTGTTGTATTCAATATATTTCAAATATTTATAATCACTGTATTCACTATATTGAAATATGTATCCAGTATCTTCAATATATAATCAATGTATTCACTCTATTAAACTATGTATTCAGTGTCTTCACTGTATTTCAAACTTCACTGTATTCACTGTTTTTCATTGGTTGAATTCAATGTATTGAAATATGTATTTAGTGTATTTTACCTGTTGTATTCATAATGTATCAATATTTGTGTTTCACTGTTTTATTCAGCATATTCAAAAATATTCATCTATATTATGTTGCTCTCAGTGTATTTAGATGTATTTTTATTAACAATAGTTAAGTTATTCCCAATACATATTGCTGTTGTATTCAATATATTTTAAATATTTATAATCACTGTATTCACTGTATTGAAATATGTATTCAGTGTCTACAATATATAATCACCGTATTCACAGTATTGAAATATGTATTCAATATGTGTTCAATGTCTTCATTATATTTCAAACTTAACTATATTCAGTCAATATATTATGTTTTATTTACTAGGTTTATATTCAATATTTTCAAATATTTTATAATAATTGTATTCACTGTTAAGAAGATGTTTTTTTATTTTTTTTACTTTAATATATTGACGCTATGTATTCAATTTATATACAGTATATTGATGTCATATTTTACTACTTGAGAAAGAAGGGCAAGTACAACCAAAGTAACATATTCAAATACACCACTGTTGATTGTATATTCAAAACAAGAATTGTTGAAATCTTCAACAAGTATAATGATACAAAAAATGATGCAAGTGTAGCCAAGGAAGAAGATGTTGTTTGTGAATACATAAGGGGCTATAGATTGATAGCTAATGTACCATGGCATACGGTCGACAATGTCTTGATACCAGTCAACGTGAAAGACAAACTTCATTGGATATTGGCAGTTGTCTCATTTAAGAAGAGATGTATCAATGTTTATGACTCTTACCGATCAGCAAGCCATGATGCTTATGTGAGTTCTGAGATAAATAAGCTTGCTAAGATTATACCTCTGTATCTATCGATTAGTGGTTTTTACAGAGACAAACAAGGCATATATTTGTAACGATCTAACCGATCGTTTTACTTTGTAGATTGCCGTTCCCCTAAATAAGACTTCCCGTATATGCTTTTACTATTTTATGACTTGCGGGAGTTAGTGCGAGATTTAAAAGGGTTCAGGTTGAAATCGGAACACTTAGTTCCTTAATATTGACTTTAAAGGGGTAAGTTTGACTTGGGTCAACATTTCTAGTAAACGATCTCGATACTGGGTTTAGACGGTACCAATAAGTTCGTATGATAATTTTGGACTTGGACGTGTATCCGGATCGGGGTTTGGATGACCCGGGAGCGTTTCAGTGCCTAAATTTGAAAGTTTATTTATTGAAGGTTTGAAAGTTCTTTAAATTTGGTTTGGAGTAGGTTTTGGTGTTATCGAGGTTCATTTGGGATTTCGAGACTAGAAATGTGTCACGACGCAAAAATCCTAACATGTCGTGATGGCACCTTTCTCAATACTAGGCAAGCCGACAACATCAATAACCCACAAATTCCTTTAAGTTTGAAAACATGATGTTTAAATATAATACTAAAAATCTCGCAATTCCCAATACAAACACTCCCAAAATCTAGTGTCATTGAGTACATGAGCATCTATACATTACAAGTTTGGCAAACACGGTCTATAATAGTCTGAGACCAAATACAGTAAACAAGGAGATAGGGAAGGAGAGACAAGGTCTGCGAAATACGGCAGCTACCTCGGAATCTCCGAAAAATCAACTGTGTGAAAGCATCAACACCCGCAGTGTTCGGGATCACCTGGATCTGCACACGAAATGCAGGGTATAGTATGAGTACAACCAACTCAGTAAGTAACAATAATAAATAAAGAACTGAAAGTAGTGACGAGCTTCACAGCTAAGTCCAAGTACAGTAATTTCCAACATGAAAAGGTAGGCATGCTTTCAAGTTCAACATTTAAAACTTCATAGTAATTTCATATCAAATTTGACTGAAACATAAATTAATATTTTTCCGAAATTTTCAAAATAGTGATATATGACAGCTGAAATGCAGCAAATAATTAAATCAATGCATCCTCTCAGAGTAACAGTCACTCAGTCCTCCCATTTACTCCAACCTCACAGTCACTCAGCACTCACACTAGGTACCTGCGCTCACTGGGGGTGTGTACAGACTCCGGAGGGGCTCCTTCAGCCCAAGCGCTATATCAAGCCAATCATGGTATATAACAATGAAACATATTGCGGCGCGCAACTCGATCCCATAAATATCCTCACAATTAGGCCCTCGGCCTCACTCAATCATCAGCCTCTCCAATCTCTCGGGCTCAAGATGTCATGGAAATCAGCCCAAAAATGATAATATGATGTATTAATAAATAGCAACAGAGACTGAGATATGATATGAAATAAATGAATATGTATGAGTGTAAAATTACAATTTGAACATATAATTCAACCACAGAAATGACCCCAGTGGGTACCAATAATAACAGCATATGTATAAGCATAATTTTTAATACGAGTTTCAGCTCAATTTTCTCTAACACATAGAGAATGTACTGGTATCTACAGATTATTCAACCACATATTTCCATGGAATTTGACCAAGTCACAATTCCTACGGTGCACGCCCACACGCCCATCACCTAGCATGTGCGTCACCTCAAAACCAATCACATAACACATAATCCGGGGTTTCATACCCTCAGGACCAAATTTGAAACTGTTACTTACCTCAAGCCATGAAATTATTTATTCCGCTAGGTCTTTGCCTCTTGAATTGGCCTCCAAATGCCTCGAATCTAGCCACAAATAATTCGATTCAGTCAATAAAATTTATGGGAATTAATTCCATAAGACAATACTAATTTCCCATAAAAATCCGAAATTTAGCTCAATAATCGCCCGTGGGGCCTACGTCTCGGAACCCGACAAAAGTTACAAAATGCGGAAGCCCATTCAACCACGAGTCTAACCTTACCAATTTTACCAAAATTCGACCTTAACTCGACCTCCAAATCTTCAAATCTTATTTTCAAATCCCTAAGTTTAAATCCCCGATTTACACCTCAAAAATATGTAATCTAGTCGGATTATTCGATGATAATCCAATATTATGGAGTAGAAATGATCACAAGTGACTTACCTCAAGATTCCCCGTGATTTCTCGCTCAAAAATTGCCAAAGCCCGAGCTCAAAAGGCCAAAAATGACAAAAATGTCGGAACTCCTCTGTTTTGTACACTGCCCAGTGCTTTCGCACCTGCGACTCAATTTCTCGCTTCTGCGAGGCCGCTTATGTGGAATCCACTTACCCCAACTGCCTCCGCTTCTGTCAGCATGGGACCGTATCTATGCAATCGCAGGTGCAGAACTCACCATCGCACCTGCGGTTCCTTCGCTTCTGCGTCAATTCCACCACATCTGCGGTCGCGCTTCTACGCGCATATTTCTGCATCTGCGGCTCCTGTCCAGACTTGCCCTTGTCGCTTTTACGGAGGGCTGCTCGCTTCTGCGGAGTCGCTTCTGTGACCAAGCTTCCGCAGAAGCAGTTGTATCAGCAACCTAAAAATTCCAGCAGCTTCCAAAAATTTCAAATCGATCCGAACCACGTCCGAAATTCACCCGAGGCCTCCGAGACCTCAACCAAATATACCAACAAGTCCTAAAACATCATATAAACTTAGTCGAGTCCTCAAATCACCTCAAATAACATCAAAAACATAAATTACACATGGATTCAAGCCTAATGAACTTTGAAATTTTCAAATTCTACAAACGACGGCGAAACCTATCAAATCACGTCTGATTGACCTCAAATTTTGTACACAAGTCATAAATGACATAACAGAGGTATTCCAATTTTCAGAATCGGATTCCGACCCCGATATCAAAAATTCAACCCCCGGTCAAACGTACTAAGAATTAGGTTGCGAGATTTGTCAGATTAATTACGCAAATGCCACTGACGGTGTATTTAAAAATCTGCAAGATTTGTAAATATTAAAACCTACATATCTCCTTCATTATAAGGTCAAATTGAATGATTCAAAAGCCTAGCTTGACTAAAATTTCACAAAGAATCTATTAGAGGTATAAAAAAGCGAGTTTCGAGATTGTTGTGCACGAGAAATGAGGCAGAATAGCTGGCAGAAAAGTATATAAAATGAAGGTTTGTTCTTCGGTCATATTTTGAGTTGGGGAGCTCGGATTTGGGCGATAGTGGCGGCGATTTTCACCATAAGGATTGGGGTAAGTGTTCTCTACTTAGTTTTGGTTATATTTCATGAATCCATCTTTATTTTTGGGATTTGATTGATGATTTCAAAGTGAAATTGAGGGAGTTAGGGTTTGAGTTTTGGAGAGTTTAAGTGAGAATTTGAGGGACCAAACGGAGTTCAATTTTGATGAATTTTATATGGTTAGATTCGAGAGAGGACGTGATTTATTATTCTGCTAGTTTTGACTTATTTCGAGATGTGGGCCCGGGGGCCGGGTTTTGGCCGGTTTCGGATTTTTGGCACATTTTGTAGTTTTTATTGTGGAATTCGATTTGTTAGCCTATGTTGATGGTATTAATCTTATTATGGTTAGATTTGGAGCTTTTGGTGACCGAGTTCAGAGATGAGGTCATCCCAGAGTAGGATTTTATGCTGTTAAGGTAAGGAACAATTTTAACTCTAGCTTTGAGGGTATAAACCCGGAGAATTGGATATCGCGTGACTGTTTAGAGGTGATACCCAAGCTAGGTGACGGGCGTGTAGGTGTATACCTCGAGGTATTGAGACTTGGTTCGTCCCGTGAGGTCTCATAGCCATCATCTGTGTTTACGTAGTTACTTGTTGTTGAACTTGTCTGCCTTAATGTTAGAGATCATGCTTAGGCTTTATTCATGCTCACATTATTTGTATTCAGTCATAGAAATTATTGTACATGTTTACCTCAGTCTCTATTATGTGCTAATATGTTGTGATACTTGACGTGGGTTGTGTTCCCTTATTTGTTGATGATGGTTAGGCAAGTGAGGTACATGATTGAGTGAGGCCGAGGGTCTGGTTGTGAGGATATTAATACCATAGCGCGTGAGTTGTCCGCGTAGCATGTGAGTTGACCGTGCGGGTCCAGGTATTGATACCATAGCGCGCGAGTTGTCCGCGTAGGATGTGAGTTGACTGTGCGGATCCAGGTATTGATATGATGGCACATGAGTTGTCCGTGTAGATCTAGGTATTGATATGATGGAACATGAGTTGTCCATGCTTAGCGCTTGGGATTTGGGATCCCTTCCGGAGTTTGTACACACCCCCCAGTGAGCGCAGAGTATTGAGTGTTTTGAGTGTTGAGTGTTGAGTGCGAGTGATGAGTGATGGAGTGACACTGCTGTGAGGTTGTATTTATTTGTGTTGTTGCTGCATTTATCTGTTAAACTTTTTTATGGCATTTACTGAGTTATGGAATTTACCTGTTTATTTCTATTTATTTTTAAATTGTGAAAATAAATAATTGAACTGTTTTACTTAGCTCGTCACTACTGCACAGTTCCTTAGTTATTTTTGTTACTACGGAGTCAGTTATACTCATACTACACCCTGCACTTTATGTGCAGATCCAAGTGAGTTAAAGCGTAGCAATCGTTGAGTTCAGGCCGGCTATCTGTGGAGATTGCAAGGTAGCTGCTAGCATCCGCAGGACCTTGTTTCTCCTCTTGTCATTGCTTCTTTTGGACAGTTAGACTGCTTATATATCTTAGTTCATAGTTTTATATGCTCATAACTTAGTGACACCCCGATGTTTGGGGCTCGTTTCCGTATTTTCTATATTATATTTAGAGTTGATTTAGTTTATGAGAAATTTAAATGTTGGTATTGTTTTACTAAATTCTTATAATCGATTTATAATAATATTTTGGGAAATAGGCTTTCCTTGTAACACGATAGGTGCCGTCACGACCATGGTTAGATTTTGGGTCGTGACACATAAGTTTTCAATTATGAGACTAAGTGTCTCATTTAGCTCTGAACTTCTTCCGGACTCGAAGCAACTAACCCGGTAAGTCATAACATGACTGTAAAGCTTAACTTGAGCAGTAAATATGGGAACGGGGTTATAATACTCAAAACGACCGATCGAGTCATTACAGAATGGCTCTGTATGGTGATTTAAGACTTGCACGCAAAATTTGGTACCATTCCAAGTAATTTAGGTATAATTCGACGCGTTCAGAGCAAGTTGGAAGAGCTTGAAGTTCATAAGTTGATTCGATTTGGTTTAGGGTGTGATTCTTAGTTTTGATGTTGTTTTCCGCACTCCGAGGGTTCGAGCAAGTCGGTCTCATGATTATAAACTTGTTGGTGTGTTTGGACGGGGCCTCGGGAGCCCCGGATGCCATTCAGATGATGCACGAAAGTCGTTTGGCCTTGGATGAACAACTGAAGCATCAAGCTTCTAGTGCAATCACACCTGTGGAAGGCCAGCCGCAGGTGCAAGCTCACAGATGTGAGTCAGTAGCCGTAGAAGCATCCCAGCGTGGGCAACTCAGAAATTGCAGATGCGGGACATGGTGCGCACCTACGAACGCGCAGGTGCGATGGAAGCAACCATAGAAGCGACCAAAGCCGTAGGTACGACACGCGGGTCGCAGCAGTGGTCCCGCAGAAGCGGGCCTGTGGTCCACAGATGCAGAAGAGCCAATAGAGGGACAGCTCCATTTGCGAGGATTTCTCCACAGAAGCGGAGCCGCAGATGCGGTCATGGAGCCACAGAAGCGGAACTCCCGGAGGCAGCGAGGTCGTTTTATTGCGAGACTTAGACTAATTTGACTCATTACCTTCAAGACTAATTTGACTCATTACCTTCACTTCTTGGGGTGATTTTGGAGCTTCCTAGAGAGATATTTCCACCTAGCTATTGAAGGTAAGTTAAATACATAGATTATAAGTAGATTTTAACATGTAAATTGTGAGAATTTCTGGTTTAGATGAAAAATCTAGGTTTTGATATAAATGGGATTTAACCACAAAAAATGATTTTGGAATGGGATGAAAATTATATATTTGAGTTTGTAAGGTTATGGGTAACAATTATCTTCGAAAATTTTCGAAATTCGGGCACATGGGCCCGGGGGTGAATTTTAGGTATCTTCCAATAGGGGTTGGGTAACTACTCCAATAGTTAGATTACGAACTTTCGAGCATGTATTGATTAATTTATATAACATTTGACTAGTTTCAGATTGTTCGGCACCAAGTTGAGGCTTTAGAGTGAATTTGGAGCCGGAAAGTGAGCTTTGAGACGAGGCAAGTCTCTTGCCTAACCTTGTAAGAGGGAACTTACCCCATAGGTGATTTAAATTACTATTTGCTTCTAAATGTGGGGGCTACGTATGCACGAGGTGACGAGAGTCCGTGCGTAGCTACTAATCATGATTTTGTCCGTGTAGTTTAGGACCCCAATCACGAAATATTTGTAATGTTTGCACCCTACCTGTTAATTTAAGTGCCTAAATTATATCGGGACTTGACAGAGGAATTGTAAAAGACCGACTTCCACTTACCTAATTTTTGACGGGTTACGTTATCGTTAATAAAAATTATGTTCCATTGTGTATTAGCCTTGTATTAGCTTGTAAATCAGTTGTTCATAAACTATCCTCTCTTCTTGTGAAGCGGGCCGAATGCCTCGACAGTAGATAGATGCCTCTATGGTTCATACCGCACGACCCTTGGCAGTGTACACATTATTCTGGATCGGGCCGTATGACCTCGACATAATAGTGCATGATAATACTCGGAGCTTTATTATATTTGATATTATTTATGGCCTGAGAAGTTAATATATATAAATATATATGACAAAAACTGACTTGGAATTTACCATTTGTGACAGAATTATTTATTTCCTGCTTGTTATTGAGATACTATTATTGTTTACATAAACCATGCTCATTTAGAATTTCTGTATTTTTATTATATTTTTATTGTTAGCCCATATTAAGTGCCGATATTGACCCCTGGTTACAACTTCTTCGAGGTTAGATTACATACATACTGGGTACATGTTGTTTATGTACTCACACTATACTTCTGCACTAATCGGGCAGGATCTGAGGTAGGTGCATCTGGCAGTCTTATCGGCATGCACCCCCGTTACCCTGAGGCCTAGTGGTGAGCTGCTTCCTGAGTCGTCATGCAGCTCCTAGAGTCTCTCTTTTGCACTTATTATATGCCTATTTGTATTTCAGATAGTATTTAGAGTTTTGTATAATCTTCTAGTTGCTCATACACTTATGACACCAGGTCTTAGCACACATACTAGTTGACTTTATTTTTTTGGAGTACTTATATCACTATGATTGCCACTCAGTTGTCTTCGTTTTATTTACTAAATTTTCTACTCCTTAACTTCTTAATAAATAGAATTTAATTGCTTGGAAACTTATTAAAATGAGGAAAAACATGGATTAGTTCACCATTAGCTTGCCTAGCGGCGACGTTGGACGCCATCACGGCCTATAGGGGAAATTGGGTTGTGACAACACGGTATCAGAGCACTAGGTTCATGTAAATCTCATAAGTTATGAGCAGGCCAAATAGAGTCTTGCACATCGGTGCGGAGACGTCCGTACTTATCTTCGAGAGGCTATAGGGTGTTAGGAAACTACTCTTTCTTCATCTCCTATCCTACATTTGATTTTGTGCTAAGTATCTTTCTCTTATTCTCTCACAGATGGTGAGAACGCACGTGACAGATGTACCCGATCATAGATGGGCTTCTCCCCCTATGGCTAGAGGCCGAGGCAGAGGCCTAGGGAGGGATCAAGCTCGTGGTAGAGGACGAGGGCGTGCTAGAGTTGCCCCAGCTATGCCACTAGTGGATCCGGTAGAGGTAACTATTATTGAGGAGCAGGGAGAGGTTCCTGCAGTGGAACCATCCCCAGCGGATTTCATGTCCGCACCAGGATTCCAGGAGGCCATGGGCCATATGTTGCGGCTCAAGGATTCTATGACTCAGGCTGGTTTATTTCCAGCAGACCTAACCACACCTCAGGCGGGAGGGGGAGGACAGACCCCTATTGTTCAAGCTCTAGGGAATGCATCTGCCGTATATCAGACCCTGGGCGCACTACCCATGGGCAGAGCTCAGCCAATTGCAGCAGCTATACTTGAGCCCAGACCAACTGCAGCCAGCGATCCGTAGAAGCTATTGGACAGATGGACTAGGCTACATCCTCTTGTCTTTGGGGGTGAGCGACATGAGGACCCCCAGGATTTTATTGATCGGTGCAGGGACAAATTGCACAATATAAGGATATTGGAGTCCCACGGGGTGGACTTTACACCTTTCAGCTGGAGGGCAAGGCCCGTAGATGGTGGCAGTCCTATCTTCTTGGCAAACTAGTATATTCTCCTCCTATGACTTAGGACCGGTTCACCCGTATATTTCTGGATAGGTATATTCCGCCCTCTCAGAAGGAAGAGTTGTGGTTTTAGTTTGAGCAGATCCAACAGGGTCAGATGTAGGTGACCGACTGTGAGGCGAGATTCTATGAGTTGTCCCGCCATGCACTTATGATACTTCCTACTAATGCAGAGAGAGTGCAGAGGTTTGTTGCAGGCTTGCACTCTAGTATTCAGGCCACTATGGCCCGAGAGGTTGAGATGGGGACTTCTTACGATCTAGTTTTGGAGATAGCTATGAGGATCGAGGGTGTACATCAGCGTAGCCGAGAGCAGGCGACAAGGGATAAGCGGTTTCGATATTTTAGAGAGCTCAGAGGTGCCCCAACTTGGGGCAGAGGTCAGTTTGTGAGGGGTCATTCTTGCAGGCCCACATATCCAGCACCGCCGCCTCCTCAATGTGCTCCGGTGCGACCTTATTTTAGTGCTATGCCTGAAAGCTATTCAGGGTTCCTCCAGTGGGATTCAGGCCATCAGGGTCAGACTTCAGGTCAGCAGTCCACCGCACTGAGAGGTTGTTTCGAGTGCAAGGAGCTTAGTTATGTGTGCAGGTTCTGCCCTAGGCTTCGGGGCAATGCAATGTAGCAGGGTCAGCAACCTATGATTACAGCACCAGCTGCCCCACTAGCTGTCTGGCCGCCTAGAGGCGGGGGCAGGTGGGTAGGGGCCGTCCTAGAGGTAGAGGCTAGTCAGGTGGCGCTCCAGCTAGGTTCTATGCTTTTCTGGCCCGATCAAATGCAGTGGCCTCAGATGTCGTGATCACAGGTATTAGTTTGCTCTGCGGTAGACCCGTTCGAGGATTAACATTTGTTTAAGAAGTGGAGAATGTAACAATATGACTGGTCATTTTGCTTTCTAGATCCCCATTTCGCTAAATAAGACTCCTCGTATGTGCTTTTACTGTTTTATGACTTGTGGGAACGGTTAGTTAGGGATTTGGAAGGGTTCGGGTTGAAATCGGAACATTTAGTTACTTAATATTGGCTTTAATGGGGTAAGTTTGACTTGGGTCAATATTTCTAGTAAACGACATCGGAACTGGGTTTAGACGGTCTCAATAGGTTCGTATGATAAATTTGGACTTGGGCGTGTGTCCGGATCGGGTTTTGGATGACCCGGGAGCATTTCGGTGCCTAAAGTTGAAAGTTGCTTTATTGAAGGTTTGAAAGTTCTTTAAATTTGGTTTGGAGTAGGTTTTGGTGTTATCAAGGTCCGTTTGGGATTCTGATCCTTGTAATATCTTTGTATGGTGATTTAAGACTTGCACACAAAATTTGGTGCCATTCCTAATAATTTAGATTCGGCGCGTTCGGAGCAAGTTGGAAGAGCTTGTAGTTCATAAGTAGATTCGATTTGGTTTGGGGTGTGATTCTTAGTTTTGTTGCTATTTTCCATGCTCTGAGGGTTCGAGTAAGTCCATCTCATGAATACAAACTTGTTGGTATGTTTGGACGGGGCCTCGGGGGCCCCGTATATCATTCAGATGATGCGTGGAAGTCGTTTGGCCTTGGATGAACAGCTGAAGCATCAAGCTTCTGGTGCAATCGCACGTGTGGAGGGTCAGCCGTATGTGCGAGCTTGCAGAAGTGAGCCAGTAGCCGTAGAAGAGGCCCAGCGTGGGCGGCCCAGAAATCACAGATACGGGACATGGTGCGCACCTTCAAACGCGCATGTGCGATGGAAGCAACCGCAGAAGCGGCACGCGCGTCGCAGCTGCGGTCCCGCAGAAGCGGGCCTATGGTCCGCAGATGCGGAAGAGGCCAACTAAGGGAGAGCCGCATCTGCGAGGCTTTCTCCGCAGAAGCAAAGCCGCAGATGCGGTCATGGGGCCGTAGAAGCGGAAGTCCTAGAGGTAGTGAGGTCCATTTATTGCGGGAATTGGGCCAATTTGACTCATTTCCTTCACTTCTTGTGGCGATTTTGGAGCTTCCTAGAGAGAGATTTCCACCTAGCTATTGAAGGTAAGTAATTCCTACCTAATGTAAGTTAAATACATAGATTATGGGTAGCTTTTAACATGTAAATTGTGAGAATTTTGTGTTTAGATGAAAAACCTAGGTTTTGATATAAATGGGATTTAACCATGAAAAACGATTTTGGAATGGGATGAAAATTATATATTTGAGTTCGTAAGGTTATGAGTAACAATTATCTTCGAAAATTTCTAGAATTCGGGCGCATGGGCCCGAGGTGAATTTTAGGAATCTTCCAATAGAGGTTGGGTAACTACTCTAATAGTTAGATTATGAACTTTCGAGCATGTATTGATTAATTTATATAACATTTGACTAGTTTCAGATTGTTCGGCACCAAGTTGAGGCTTTAGAGTGAATTTGGAGCCGGAAAGTGAGCTTTGAGACGAGGCAAGTCTCTTTTCTAACCTTGTAAGAGGGAACTTATCCCATAGGTGATTTAAATTACTATTTGCTTCTAAATGTGGTGGCTATGTATGCACGAGGTGACGAGAGTCCGTGCGTAGCTACTAATCATGCTTATGTCCGGGTAGTTTAGGACCCCAATCATGAAATATTTGTAATATTTGCACCCTACCTGTTAATTTAAGTGCCTAAATTATATTGGAACTTGACAGAGGAATTGTAAAAGACTCACTTCCACTTACCTGATTTTCGGCAGGTTACTTGATCGTTAATAAAAATTGTGTTTCTTTATACATTAGCCTTGCATTAGCTTGTAAATCGGTTGTTCATAAAATATCCTCTCCTCTTGTGGAGCGGGCCGAACGCCTCGGCTGTAGATAGATTCATCTATGGTTCATGCCACACAACCCTCGGCAGTGTACACATTATTCTGGATCAGGTCGTACGACCTCGGCATAATCGTGCGTGAAAATACTCAGAGCTTAATTATATTTGATATTATTTTATGGCCTGAGAGGTTAAAATATATATATATATATATATATATATATATATGATAGAAACTGACTTAGGATTTACCATTTGTGAAAGAATTATTTATTTTCTGCTTGTTATTGAGATACTATTATTATTTATATTTTTGTATTTCTATTGTTAGCCCATAGTAAGTGTCGATGTCGACCCCTGGTCATAACTTCTTCGAGGTTAGACTACATACTTACTGAGTACATATTGTTTATGTACTCACGCTACACTTCTGCACTAACCATGCAGGATCCAAGGCAGGTGCATCTGGCAGTCTTACCGGCGTGCACCCCCATTACCCTGAGGCCTAGTGGTGAGCTGCTTCCTAAGCCGTCCTGCAGCACCTAGAATCTCTCTTTTGCACTTATTTTCTATCTATTTTTATTTCAGACAGTAGTTAGAGTTTGTATAATCTTTAAGTTGCTCATACACTTATGACACCAAGTCCTTGCACACATACTAGTAGACTTTATGGTTTTGGAGTACTTATATCACTATGATTTCCACTCAGTTGTCTTCATTTTATTTACTAAATTTTCTACTCCTTAACATCTTAATAAATAGAATTTAATTACTTGGAAACTGATTAAAATGAGGAATTATATGGATTAGTTCACCGTTGGCTTGCCTAGCGGTGACGTTGGGCGCTATCACGACCTATAGGGGAACTTGGGTCGTGACAAGATTGGTTCCGTGAACCAGCATACAATGACAAGGCACAAACTGAGCCTTTTGATGTTATTTTTGTTTCAAATGTGCCTCAACAAAGAGCTGGGAGCATGTATGCATTCAATCCTTTTTCTAATTTTTGTATCATTTATAATCTTATATATATAAATTGTATCTAACTATTGTCAATCTACTTTTTTAAGGATTGTGGGTTGTATGTTGCAGCATATGCAGAGTATTTGAGCACTTATAGATTGGTTCAACAAACAACCTTTGATGCCAATTTACTCCGTCAACGATATGATGCCCTCGNAACTGAGCCTTTTGATGTTATTTTTGTTTCAAATGTGCCTCAACAAAGAGCTGGGAGCATGTATTCATTCAATCCTTTTTCTAATTTTTGTATCATTTATAATCTTATATATATGAATTGTATCTAACTATTGTCAATCTACTTTTTCAAGGATTGTGGGTTATATGTTGCAGCATATGCAGAATATTTGAGCACTTATGGATTGGTTCAACAAATAATCTTTGATGCCAATTTACTCCGTCAACGATATGATGCCCTCATTTGGGACTATGCTATGCGGAAGTTAGACACCGATGCGATAAGCGACAATGAAGCATCCACAAAGATTGTTAGGCAAATCACAAATTCAGATACTTCTGTTAAGATAATTTTAGAATAGTTTTCTATTAAACAAATTATATTTGCAGCTTATTACTAAATTGATCATGGTTTTACGCAACTTTTTTGGTTATGAATGAATGAATGTCTTCTTGTCTTTAAGACGTGAATGAATGAATCCATAATAGTATTTAAGTTATGTTGATAATACATATATTCTATTGTATTTATGTATTAGCATAATCATCCACATATTTGTATTATGTATTTATATAGTTGTATTCTATTGATACGTATCCCTGCTATATTCAGCATAATTCAATGGTTGTTTTCACTATTTTTTCTGGTTATATTCATCGTATTTATTATATTTTAAACTTAACTATACTCAGTGATTATATTCTGTTTTATTTCCTATATTTGTATTCTGTTGTATTTATGTATTAGTATAATCATATGCATAGTTGTATTATGTATTCAAAATTTTTTTGAAATTGAATTACATATGTATTCAATTTTTTTGAATGTACACTTATGTATTATATGTATGCATGTCCTGCTATACCTCATTTTGAATTAAATAATAACACATACATACATATATATACATCATTTTTGTACTAACGAACATTGTTATACTTCATTTTAAACCGAATTATAACACATACATACCTGTATATATATCATTTTTTAAAGATACCACGAAATATAACAACATTCAATTTAGTAATCTAAATTTAAAAAAATCATCCAGTAAGAATCCAATACACCAAGAAATCAATATGTAATAGAAAATATGAACAAATCTATGCCATATAGTTATTACATGAATTAAAATTAGAACATGAACTAATTCCTGCGTAGAGCATTTCTACAAGTACACTTATTATGTCCTCCCTGCCCACATATACTACACGAATATTAATTTTTCTTCTGAAGCAATTCACTTAAAGGCTTATCGCGCTTCTTCTTTGGCCTTTTAGGAGGTCTTTTCCATTTGGGTGGTAAGACAACTTCCTCTGATATTTGTGTTAGTATATTCCATTCACTTCGGCCAGGCAAAGGACACACGGGCACCTCGTATGTCATTACAATAGACTTTGGTTTGTAATAGTCCGAGCAATAATCTTTCGGCATTAGAAATTTGCTTTTCAAGACAGCCAAGCATGTGGGCATGGTAATTCGTCAACTTGGAACCGCCCACAACTGCAAGTTTTATCTAGGAGGCAAACGGTGCAATGTCTTCCTTCATTATTCACCATGTGCAAGTATTCAGTCGATGGTACAACCTACATTAAACAGAGAAATATTAGTTGTGGACATTTGTACAGGACATGTATCTGTCAATGAATACACGTATTAAATACAATATACATAAATACAGGAAAATAATATTTCAAATACACTAAATTTAAACACTATTTATCAGACAGAATATAAAAGTGGATACATTTATTTATGAAATACAGTAATATACAGTCAATATAAATAGAAAACCATTGAATACAACCAATGAAATATACACAATATAGTAGTAGTAACATGTATTAGGAATATATAATATACTGTTAATACAAAATACATTTGAATATATTGAATACAACTGTTAGATACAATAGAATACATGCACTAGTGTTATTATAAACAAATAAAGCAGTAGGTTACTAATACAGGTTGTATCAGGCATAAATATATGATGTATTAATATATTTTAATTTTTTCAATGCAAGTAGTTATAGCAAAAAAAACTTACAATCATACATGTAGAAAGTGCCTCATTCAATGTAAGGATCTCCTGATATTTTTTCTCAAGCGTTGTGTACGTGTGTGAAGCTTCTTTTCGATTGCTGCAATTCCAACGTTCAAACATCTTCCTAACTTCTTATAGGAAGTCATATATTGGCAATTCTCTTTCTGATACAAGTGCCGAATTGATTGATTCAGCAATATTTGATGTCATAGTGCATCATCGGTTAACAAGTGCATACAACCTAGCCCACTTATTATATCCAGTTAATTTCAAGTAATCTTTCACCCAAATATCTACCTTCTCTACCTTTTCTATTAGACTATCAAATTCATCCTAGGTGTATGCTTTTTCCATTGAAAAGTATACCTCGCTCAACTTTGCATGACTCTTTTTGAATTTCTTGTATACGTTGTTCCATAACTACCATATACAAGCAAAATGGGGTACGATATGATACACTCTCGATAAAGATTTGATGATGATCGCATTCCTATCTGAAACGATGTACATGTTTTCCCGCTCGCCATAAGATACCTTAAATTTCTCAAAGAACCACAACTAAGCAGCATCATTCTCTGAATCAACTACACCATATGTTAGTGGCAATATATGTCCTGTAAATACAATTGCATACAGATAAACAAATATCATTAAAGCTGTATTAAAAATTCAAAATAGCATTTTGTAATAATAATCTAAGTTGTATATATTTTTTCAACTAACTAACCTGCACCATCCAACGTGCTAGCCGAGACGAATGTCCCTGTGTATGCTGACTTTAGGTGGCTGCCATCCACAACGACGATGACTCTACAGTAATCGAACCCCTTTATAAAAGCATACAACGATATATACAAATACATGAACTCATTTTTAGGAGATTTTTCCATTCTAATATGTGAACCAGGATAAGTCATATCCGATGTATATAAGTACCCTGATAATTTATTGTATGAATCAGCTGGTTCACCCCTCAGAAAATTCATTGCCTTTTCTCTAGCACGCCCCGCCAACATGTAACAAACATCTACACCAAAGCCCGATTTCACATCATCAATTATATCCTTTGGCGTGTATTTCCTCTTATGGTTAGTGATAAGTGGGGAGTTTGACAACTTATTTGCGTCCTTTAGCTTTCGTTTTAGTCCAAAAATACCTAATTGTGTTCCTAAAAACTGATGAAATGTGCTTAATTGCAGGAATATTGGAAGATGAGCTCCCAAAATGGAATCCAACACAAGAAGGAGTAAACTGAACTCAAGGACCAAAAAAAGCACAACAACTCAGAAGTGCGGACTGCAGAATATCATTTGCGGCCACAGGTTGTGAAGAATAATCCATCACAGATTGGTGCAAAGTGCAGTCCGCACATGAATTATGCGGCCGTAGAAGCTGGGTCAGAGCAAAAGTTCAGAGAACCTACATTTCAAGTCTACCAAAAGTGCGGACCGCACAATTATTGTGCGGCCGCAGAAGAAAAGCTATGCGGCCGCATTTACAATTATGCAGACCGCAGAAGAGCAAGGTTCGGCCGCACTTACAATGGTGTGGACCACAGAAAGAGTGCAGTGCGGCCGCAGTTTAGAATTATGTGGCCGCATATTTCCAATCCTGTGAAGCTAAAGAAAAGTACGAACCGCACAGGAAATTGTACGGCCGCAGAACCTTCGAAAGTGTATTTTTGTCCGAAATTTCCAGTCCTGTATAAATAGAAGAGTTTTACTTTTTTAGGTTAACTTTTGACATCAGGTGCTACTGTAGATGGTTGCTTTTACTCTTTTTATTATGTTTTGCTATTTTGAGCTAATTGAACATCGATTTCATCATTTTAACTAGCAATATGGGTTTAATTATCATTTCTTCTTCCTTTTCTTTCAATTTAAGCATGAGTAGCTAGATTTTCACTAGGGTTGTGACCCAACCCTGGTGTGTAAACTTAATAGCTGCTTGATTTATTATTTGTTTATGGTTGGGTGTTTATTATTTAGCCTTTTTCTTGCTTTTATTTGTAGAATTAATGGTTGCAGACAAACAAATGTATCTAAGGATGCTTTGAGGCTAAGGTTTTTTCCCTTCTCTCTACGGGGAAAATCTTTATATTGGTTGGAACGCTTCCCAAATCATTCCATTCATACTCGGGATGAACTAGCAAAAAAATTTATCTCTAAGTACTTCTCTCCAGGGCACATGGCTATTCTTCGGGATGAAATTCTAGCATTCGAGCAAGAGACCAATCAAGAACTACACGAGATATGGGAAAGATATAGAACAATGGTGAAAGAGTGCCCCAACAATGATATTACAGAGAACATGATTCAACAAACTTTCTATCGGGGGATCATTACAACCAACCAATGTATAGTGAATCAACTTGCCGGTGGGAACTTCATGACTACGCCTTATGCGGAGGCTTGTGATATTTTGGATGAGATGGCAGATACTTCATCGGTGTGGCAATCTAGAGCCAATGTTCCACAAGGTGACCCCAATGTGATTCTTCTTCATAAAGAGTTACATGATCATGGACAGGCCATAGCCGAGTTGACAACCACAGAACCAATTGGAAAAGGCTCAACTTCAACAAGTGCAAATCTTGAGGCAAGTCAATTCTATGGAGGGAGTCAATATGATGGTGAACAAGCGAAGAACAAGAAGTCCACAAGTGCAACAAAAAGTGGGGAATTTTGTGCAAGATGATAGTGGATTTGATTAAGGTGATTCTTATAATGATCAAGAAGAAAAGGTCCAATATGTGAACAATTTTCAAGGGCAAAGAAACAACTTCCAAGGCCATGTCAACAATAATGGAGCCCTTCAAACAATCAAGGCAATTGGAATTTTCAAAATCAAGGTAATTGGAGTGGTGGAAATAATCAAGACAATTGGAATAACAACAATCAAGGCAATTGGAATTTTCAAAATCAAGGTAATTGGAGTGGTGGAAATAATCAAGACAATTGGAATAACAACAATCAAGGCAATTGGAATTTTCAAAATCAAGGTAATTGGAGTGGTGGAAATAATCAAGACAATTGGAATAACAACAATCAAGGCAATTGGAATTTTCAAAATCAAGGTAATTGGAGTGGTGGAAATAATCAAGACAATTGGAATAACAACAATCAAGGCAATTGGAATTTTCAAAATCAAGGTAATTGGAGTGGTGGAAATAATCAAGACAATTGGAATAACAACAATCAAGGCAATTGGAGTGGAAGCAACAACCAAAGGAATTGGAATAACATTAATAACCAAGGTAATTAGGGAGGCAACAACCAAGGTGGGTGGAACAACAATCAAGGCAATCGGGGGTCGGGTTTTGAAAGGTCCCCGATGTTTCAATAACCGAGCAACCCACCCCCTTATCCTTCCCATGCTCCTAGTTCGTCTAACAATGAAATGGGACGTATTGAAAACATATTCAAATTTATGATGGAAAAGAATGCCGATTCCGATGCCCAACTTGCTTCACACAACACATCGATCCGCAATCTAGAGGTGAAAATGGGTCAAATCTCTCAAGCGTTAAATTCTCGTCCTAAGGGGGCACTACCAAGTGATACAGTGATGAACCGAAGGGTGGGAACAATACAGTCATGCCATGGCCGTTACTACAAGAAGTGGAAGAGGTGGGAATACACCTACCTCAAGTCAAAGGCAACTTGTGGATGATGAGCAAGTGGTAGAAGAAGAGGTGATCCTGAATAATACTATGCAAGCAAATGATGAAGTATAGATTGAATTGATGATACAATGTAAGAGACTCAAGCGGATGTGAACCCGTCTAGGGATCATGTGATTGACATACCGGAACCGGTAGTGCAAAAGGCTAAGGCACCATTTACTAAGCCACTTCCTCCCTATCTTTAAAGGCTTGCCAAGAAAAATGGCAAAAATCAATTCAAAAAGTTCATTGATATGATGAAGAGTCTCTCTATAAATGTTCCATTGGAACAAATGCCCGGGTATGCAAAGTTTATGAAGGATTTGGTGACAAAGAAGCGGTCGATGAATTTTGAAACAGTCAAAGTCACTCACCAAGTGAGTGCAATTGTGCATTCGATGGCTCCTAAGTTGGAAGATCCCGGTGCTTTCATAATCCCTTGTACTATTGGAAGTGCCGAGTTTGCAAAATCTCTTTATGATCTTGGGGCGAGTATCAATTTGATGCCCTATTCGGTTTTCAAGACATTGGAAATTGGACAACTAAGACCCACATCTATGAGATTACAAATGGTTGATCGTACAATGAAGAGACCGTTGGGGGTGATTGAAGATGTATTGGTTCGTGTTGACAAGTTCATTCTCCCGACGAATTTTGTTATTCTTGATTGTGAAGTGGACTAAGAGATGCCGATTATTCTTGGTAGACCTTTCCTTGCTACAGGGAAGGCTCTTGTTGATGTGGAAGCCGGATAACTCACTTTTTGGGTGGATGATGAAAATGTGGTGTTCCATGTGTGCAAATCTATGAGGCAACCGAATAGCAATGAAGTTTGTTCTTTTGTGGACTTGGTGACCGATGTGATTATTGATGATGCAAATGCCACGATTAATGTGGGTGATATGTTGGAGGTCGTTGATCTCACCCAAATCACACCTCAGTTTGGGGTTGTGAAGCTGTCGATTGCAATAATAATTACCCAACTGGGAGTCGGGATCGAATCCACAGGGAGCGTAGATGGGATTAGGTATATATTCGGACTAAGCGCGTAAAGTGTCTAAGATGCACTTCCACAAACTGTGTTTTGATTCTACTTCTAAATTATGCTACGGTTTGCAAATGTAAAGCAAGAGAATAATATTTTTGATGTTGTTTTTCAAGTATGTAAAAGATCTAGGGCTGTGACTTCCACCTAGGTATTTGCCTAACGGGTTATGGGATTTAGAGCAGTTTTCGTTGGTTGGGGTTTATTATAGCAATTAACACACAATTACCTACTCAATACCTCTCGGTAATATAGTGGTTTTTGATCAATTTGGCTCTCTCTCAAGTCTAAATGGGAAATGCACAAAATGGTTGATAGATGCTTAAGTCAGGTTTTACTATCTCTAGATTCAACCCTTTAATTGGGACTATTAATTTCTTGAGTTCATTCCAATTTCTTGTTAGCCAAGTTTTCCTAGACTAAGTCTATCTTTCTCAAGTAAAGACTAAGTCAAATAGGCTTGAATCAATGTTTGCAACCATTACTTCTACATTTATAGCAAGAACTAGGCTAAATATTACACACTCAACCATAAACAAGCCCTAAATCAAATACCCATTAGGTACCCACACTAAGGTTGGGTGATAACCATAGCTAGAAATTTAGCTACTCATAGTGGGTGATGAAGAAACTAAAGAAGAAAAGATGACTAAACTCATATTTAATGATAAATAGATGAAACTCCAATGCAAAATTGACAAGCTATGATAAAGTTTCCTAAAACAGTAAAGAAAAATGGCTACCAACTTTCAAATATTCAAAACTTGACCTAATTTCGTCAAAAAAGACTATTTATACACAGCTGAAATTTTCGAACAAAATTGTCCTTTCGGAGGTTCTGTGGCCGCACAATTCAATGTGCAGTCCGCACTTTGCTGCAGCTCTTGATAGGCGTAGTTTCTGTGGTGCACAATTCTGAACTACGGTCGCACTTCTTGATTTCTGCGAACCGCACAATTCTGGGTGCAGGCGCACATTTCATTTCTACGGTCGCACAACTATAGTGCGGTCCGCAGATCTTGATTGTCTTAAATTCCCAACTCTCTGAACTTTGACTTCTACGGCCGCACAATTATTGTGCGGTCCACACTTTGCATTGCAGCACTATCAAATTTTCTTCTTGTTCTGCTGCCACAGACAGAATTCTGCGGTCCTCACTTTAGCCTTTTTGCTTGATTTTTGTCCTTGTTCAAAATTACTCATTCTTGAGTTGAATTTCATCACTTTGGCTCATTTTTCACTACTCCTGCAAGTAAGCTTATTTCATCAGTTTTTCGGGAATACCTTTAAGCATTTTTGAACTAAAATGAAAGTCAAAAGGTGCAAATAACTAGTCAAAATCCCCACTTATCAACTCCCCCAAACTTAAGCTTTTGCTTGTCCTCAAGCAAATAAGGTAATTCCCACCTCTACAAAAAAATAGCTATTCCAGCTAAGCTAAGGTGAATCAAACACACATCAATTGGGACCAATAATTATTCACACACTCATGAATCATCAACAAGGCAATGTTTTGAAGGTTAAAGCACAAATAGCTCTAATGTGACACTTGAGCATCACAAGTTGACTTTACTCATCAAGTGTGATGACCCAATAGGTCATCTTATGTTTTAAAACCTAATTCTGTGATCCGAAGCCTTAAAAATCTCATTTTTTATCCTCCTCGATTTGTGTGCACAGTCCGAGCGTGTTTCCAAAAAGCTTTTATGTGAAAAACTGTGAAAAATATGAAATTTTGCTTTGAAAACCATTTCAGTTGACTTTGGTCATCGCTTTGAGCAAACAAACTCAGATTCGTGATTTGACGGTCCTGGTGCATTCGTATCATGATTTGGGACTTAGGCGTATGCACGGAATCGAATACGAAAGTCCCTAGCCCGAGATATCAGACTTTGTTGAAATTTGAAAGCTAAAGGCTTAATGAATTTGAAATGTTTGACTCATAGTACTTCTTGGATAACGGGTGCGTATTTTGGTTCCGGAACCTGGTGTAGGTTCAATACCATATTTATGACTTGTCTGTGAAAGTTGGTGAGAAACAGAGTTGGTTTGTCGTGATTCGGACGTCCGGTTATAAAAATAGAAGTTTTAAAGTTTTCTTAAAAACTCCCTTTGATTTGGTGTCCGATTCTTAGTTCTAGGCAATAGTTTGGTGATTTGATTACGCGAGCAAGTTCGTATGATATTTTAGGACTTGTGTGCATGTTTGGTATGGAGCCCCGATGGCTCAGGTGAGTTTCAGATAGGCTACTGAGTGGTTTAAACTTAGGAAATCAGAGCCGGTGTATCAGATTTGCAGACTTCGCATTTGGGAGCAGTGGGCTAGGGGTTGACCTTCGCATTTGAGAAGTTTTGGGTCGCATTTGCGATCCTCACAGTCTGTATTTGCAAACACCATTTTCGCATTTGCGAAGGCAGCAGAGATGGAGGAGCTTCGCATTTGCGACGCATTTCTCGCATTTGCGGGGTTCGCAATTGCGAACCCCTGGTCGCATTTGCGACAACTGCAGTTGTATAAAACTTAAGTTAGACGAGATTTTTGGTTCATTCTTCAAATTTTCAAAACTCAAGAACCCTAGATGCAATTTTCCAAAGAACGTTTCTTCCTCAAAACGTTGGTAAGTGATTTTAAACTAGTTTCTTTCAATCTTTCACTACTTTTCCTAAGATTTCAACCTAAACTCTAAGGTTTCCATGGTGGAATTGGGGATTTTGGGGTAGAAATTAGGGATTTAGACCTCAAATTGAGGTCGGATTCCTAAACAAATTACATAATTGGGCTCGGGGGTGAATGAGTAATCGAGTTTTGGTCCGAACTTCAAGATTGGATCAAGCGGGCCCGGGTGTTGACTTTTGTTGACTTTTTCAATAATGACCTAAATTGAATCTTTTGCAATCGTGGGTGATTACTAAGGCTTATTTTGAATTGTTTGGTTGGTAATTTGCTAGATATTGTTGGTTCGGAGGCTGGTTTGAAAGGCAAAGTTGTGGTTGACCTTTGAGTGGTCTTTGGAGCGAGGTAAGTGTGGTGTCTAACCTTGACTTGAGGGAATTAGGAACCCTCACACTATGTGCTATGTGATTCCCATGTGAACGGCGTATATGCGAGGTGACGAGTGCTTATACGCCGCCAAATTATCTGTTTTCCTTGATTTACCTTTTTTCCTTAATTATTTCCTTTCCTGTCTTAGTTGTTATATGCTCTAAATGCCTTCCATGTTTAATTGCTACTTGTTCTTCAAAATATTCTCATGTTCACGACGTTAGTTC
The DNA here is from genome assembly GCA_000715115.1 of Nicotiana otophora. Classification (NCBI taxonomy): domain Eukaryota; kingdom Viridiplantae; phylum Streptophyta; class Magnoliopsida; order Solanales; family Solanaceae; genus Nicotiana; species Nicotiana otophora. The sequence goes on along the minus strand of AWOL01S0024375.1, from coordinate 13,980 downwards.
TTTCATAGTTTCATGATTCCCTGCTATTTGCTTAAATTAACTTACTTGCACCTTCTAATTGTCAATTACTGGATTGGTCTTGCTGTGTAGTACTACTCGTGCAGATTTTCTATATTGTACTAAGTTTCCATTTGGTTCAGTTTGGTATTTGTTGATCGTAAAGGTTATTGTGGTCTGAATTGTTAATTTGGCTGTGCATTGAGTACATGGTACTGAAATGGTGGGATCGGGCTGCACGCCGCAACATGTGTAATAAGGGTGGATTGATGTGGTGGAATAAGGGTGAATTTGTACTATACGGTGGGATCGGATTGCACGCCGTAACTGGTGGAAAAATGGTGGAGTGAGATGGTGAAATAAGGGTGAATTATGATATTGATATTGACATATGGTGGGATCGGTTTGCGCGCCGCAATTTATATATATATATATATATATATATATATATATATATTATTTACTGTTGTTGATATCGTTACGGTGAAATATGGGAGGATTTTGTGTTGTCTGGTAGGATCGGGTTGCGCGCCGCAACAACCTATATGTTTCCATTTCTTGAGCTGTGTTGGTTTTTCCGGTATTTATATCTGAATTATTAAAGATTGGTAATTCTGGACGACACTGGTTTATTCTTGAGGCTGTGGTTATTATTTTCAGTTGGTTGTTTAATTCTGTTCAGTATTCCCATTTTACTGTTATTATTATATAATGTGTTCAAGTGGTAGTGTAAGTGACCCGCCTTAGCCTCGTCACTACTTCATCGAGATTATGCTCGGTACTTACCAGTACATAGGTCCAGTGGTAGTGATACTACACTTTGCACACTGTGCAGATTTTGAAGTCGGTCCCGGTGAGGGCTACTAGAGAGCTCAGATTTGCCAGCCTGCGGAGACTTGAGGTACAGCTACTCAGCGCCCGCAGCTCCTGAAGTCCCCGTCTTTATTTTTATTAGCTGTGTATTTTCATTCACACAACTTTGTTTTTATTTCAGACCTTTGTATGTATTACTCTAGAAGCTCGTGCACTTGTGACACCGCGTTCAAAAATTTAAAAAAGATGTTTTTTTTATGGTTTAAGCTTCCGCATTTATATTTGGATTATTGCAGTTACATCAGTTCTTCTTCAGTAAATGAATTTAAATTGCTAAAAAGGATAAATTGTTCTAACGTTGTCTTGCCTAGCAAGTGAAATGTTAGGTGCCATCTCGGCCCCGATGGTGAGAATTTTGGGTCGTGACAGTTGGTATTAGAGCACTAGGTTACATAGGTCTCACGAGTCACGAGCAAACTTAGTAGAGTCTGGAGGATCGGAACAGAGACGTCTGTACTTATCTTCTGGAGGCTATGGAGTTAGGAACATTTCACTTCTATTCTTCTCTGTCGTGCGATTTTATTCTATCATTGCTGATTTAACCCTTCTATTTTGTTCTCTCGTAGATGGCGAGAACGCGTACCACATCTTCAGCTGAGCAGAAGCTAGAGCCCCTAGTGGCAGCTCCTACAAGGGGTAGAGATCGAGGACAAGGTCATGCCAGAGGCCGAGGCAGGGGCAGAGCTCAGCCTAGAGCTCGAGCAGCAGCACCATCGGTGGAGCCTTAGGTAGAGTTTGATGAGGAAGTTCCAACCCAGGTTGCCTGTGGGACCAAGTTAGGTCCCGGAGGGATTCATCTCCACCTCAGTACTTCAGGATGCTTTGGTCTGTTTGGTGGGACTTATGGAGAGTGTGGCCCAGGCCGGTACATTTCCTGTGGCACCAGCCGTCTCTCAGGCTGGAGGAGGAGCACAGACTCCTACTAGTCACACTCTGGAGCAGATGGCTCCCCAGTATCAGACTCCAGCAACTCATCCAGTCGGAGTAGTTCAGCCGGTTATTGCGGCAAAGGCCGGTGATGGGTCAGCTATGTCTTCTGAGGCTTTATGGAGATTGGACAGGTTTACCAAGCTCTTCCCAGTTCACTTCAGGGGTGCTCTTTCAGAGGATCCCCAGGAGTATCTTGACAGCTATTATGAGGTGCTACCTAACATGGGTATAGTGGAGACCAATGGGGTCGATTTTGCTGCATTTCAGATGTCAAATTCCGCCAAGAAATGGTGGAGAGATTATTTGTTGACCAGACTGGCCGGATCGCCTGTTCTTACTTGGGACCAGTTCTCTCAGCTCTTCCTAGAGAAGTTTCTCCCTATCACATTGAGAGAGGGGCATCGTCGTCCGTTTGAGCATCTCCAGCAGGGCAGTATGACTGTTACTTAGTGTGAGACCCATTTTGTAGATTTGGCCCGTCATGCTCTTTTTTTGCTTCCTACCGAGAGAGAGGAGGGAAGAGGTTTATTGAGGGACTTTCTTAGCCTATCAGATTGCAGATGGTTAAGGAGACTGGGAGTGAGATTTCTTTTCAGGCGGCTGCCAATGTCACCAGGTGAGTTGAGACGGTTCTTGCACAGGGAGGTCAGGGGTCTGACAAGAGACCTCGTCATTCCGGTGGGTTCAATGGTGCCTNACAGGCGATCCGGCCAGTCTGGTCAAGAAATGGTGGAGAGATTATTTGTTGACCAGACTGGCCGGATCGCCTGTTCTTACTTGGGACCAGTTCTCTCAGCTCTTCCTAGAGAAGTTTCTCCCTATCACATTGAGAGAGGGGCATCGTCGTCCGTTTGAGCATCTCCAGCAGGGCAGTATGACTGTTACTTAGTGTGAGACCCATTTTGTAGATTTGGCCCGTCATGCTCTTTTTTTGCTTCCTACCGAGAGAGAGGAGGGAAGAGGTTTATTGAGGGACTTTCTTAGCCTATCAGATTGCAGATGGTTAAGGAGACTGGGAGTGAGATTTCTTTTCAGGCGGCTGCCAATGTCACCAGGTGAGTTGAGACGGTTCTTGCACAGGGAGGTCAGGGGTCTGACAAGAGACCTCGTCATTCCGGTGGGTTCAATGGTGCCTCATCTGGAGGCAGAGGTGCATTTAGTAGAGGTCATCCTCTCAGGCCGTTTCATTCAACGCTTCAGGCATCCCATAGTGCTTCAGGGAGTCGTGGTCCTTATGTGCCTCATTCTGGACAACCAGCTTACAGTGCACCACCCGCTCCTATCAGTGCACCTCTTATTCAAAGTTACTATTGTGTTCATCCTACCCATTCGGGTCAGTATCAGTTTTCGCAGCCATAGTACCAGGATGGATGCTTCGAGTGTGGTAGTTATGGGCATATCAGGAGGGCTTGTTCGAGGTTATTTGGTGGCACACCACATCAGAGTTCTCGTGCCATTGTTCCGGCACCATATGCTGCACCACCAGCTCAGCCAGCCAGAGGCAGGGGTCCAGGGAGCCAGAGGTAGAGGCCAGACTGTTAAAGGTGGAGGTCAGGCCGTTAGAGGTGGAGGCCAGCCAGCTAGAGGCCGTCTCCGGGACGTAGTTCAGAGTGGTGGGGCCCAGCCCTGATGTTATGCTTTTCCAGCCAAGCCTGAGGCTGAGTCATCTGACATTGTTATCACAGGTACTGTTTCAGTTTGCAGTAGAGATGCTTCAGATGCTTCAGTTCTATTTGATCCGGGTTCTACTTACTCCTATGTGTCATCCTATTTTGCTTCATATTTGGTTGTGCCTCATGATTCTTTGAGTTATATTGTGCATGTGCCCACACTTGTGGGGGATTCTATTGTTGTATATCATGTTTATCATTCGTGTGTGTTCACCATTGGGAGCCTTGAGACCAATGTAGATCTTCTACTTCTCGATATGGTCGATTTTGATGTTATCTTGGGTATGGATTGGTTGTCACCTTATCATGCTATATTGTATTGTCACGCCAAGATGGTGACCATAGCCTTGCCGGAGTTGCCTCGATTAGAGTGGAGAGGGACTTCTGGCCATTCTACCAGTAGGGCTATCTCTTATGTGAAGGCTCAGTGTATGTTCGAGAAGGGATGTCTAGCCTATTTGGCTTATGTTCGCGATTCTAGTGCAGAGGTTCCTTTTATGGATTCAGTACCAGTTGTTCGTGCGTTTCCATAGGTGTTTCCTACAGACCTGTCGGGGATGCCACCCGTTAGGGATATTGATTTCTGTATTTATTTGGCTCCAGGCTCTCAGCCTATTTCCATTCCTCCATACCATATGGCCCTGCCAGAGTTGAAAGAATTGAAGGAACAGTTGCAAGATTTGCTTGATAAGTGCTTCATTAGACCTAGTTTCTCACCCTGGGGTGCACCGGTATTGTTCTTGAAGAAGAAGGATGGATCGATGAGGATGTGCATAGATTATCGGCAGTTGAACAAAGTCACCATAAAGAACAATATCCACTTCCGAGGATTGATGATTTAATTGATCAACTTCTGGGTGACAGGGTGTTTTCGAAGATTGATTTGAGATCTGACTACCATCAATTGAGGATTAGGGCATCCGATGTCCCTAAGACAGCTTTTCGGACTCAGTACGGGCATTATGAGTTTCTAGTGATGTCCTTTGGGTTGACAAATGCACCCGCAACATTCATGGATTTGATGAACCGAGTATT